>KL263909.1:24678-44303 GCA_000699545.1 Podiceps cristatus
CTCTTCCTTTCATGACTGCTTTCCATCAGCTTATACATATTTAAAATACCTCATTCCTCGATTTGCAGCATGGCATGCAGCACTGAGAGAAACCCCTTTCTGAAAAAGTCTCAGACCAACAGACCCATCATTGAACACCACGACAAAGGGCAGTCAGATGGTGACTTGCGGGATACAGGGCTGGGTTCACATCCAGCCCAGGCTGGCGGCAGCTGAGGATCACCACCTTCTTAAGGTGTTTTTAACAGTTTTCCATGAAAAGGATGAGGAACACGGTCAGATATTTTCATCACAAAAATCACCATCACTGATGAACAGGTTGATGGTCCTACAGTCCTGGACCACGACAGCTGGCTCAGACCGGCGTGGAGAGGAGTTTCTGCAGACCACAGCTGGGTGGTGATGCTAAGGGAAGACCTCGTCCCTGGCAGGACACGCACAATGGAGCAACCTTCTTCTTCTGGGGCTGCCAGACTCCACGGATTTCCAATTAAACCAGCAAAGAAATAAAACCACCCGTCGGGTTGGGAGCTTTCTCAGCCCCATGTTGTGCAAGTCCTGAATCTGAATCTGTGCCTGGCCTGGCCTGGCTAGGGACCCTCACTGAGCATCCAGGGAGCTACAGGGAGGGGGTGTCAGCAGGTGGTGCTCTTCACCCGACATCTGTGCCCCCGTTTGTGGGATTAGGGGAAGCGCCTGTCGCTCGGGGCATCTTCTTAATGCTGAGATATAACGGAGGTCTTGACCACTCCTGACCTGCTTGGAGACTTGACTGTAAAAATAACACCTCTCTCAACAGCCCCCTTCCCTCCGCCACGTCCTAGCCAGGAACAGAGGCCGTACTGCTTCAAACGCCTGCACAGAGAGGCTGCTAATGCCTGCGCAGAGCGTGGGGAGATGGACCAGGTGCCCTCCTGCACGCTGTCAGCAGAGAAATGCATGGTCCTGTCCAGAAAGGTGGGGTTAGGTGCCTCCCTATCCTCTTAGCCAGTTGCGTATTAGGATCCTGGTTTAGTGGCAGGTCGGCGCTAGCTTCTTGTCATCTTTCAGCTGGACGTGTTTCTTGAAGGCAGTGATGTTTTGCAGGTCTCGGGGATGGTGTGTGTTTGTCTGTGGGGGATTCGGCAGGAGCAGTGAGGTAAGGAGCGGGGTGCTCCCAGCGCGGCTGTCAGATCGCCGGTGTCAGGAGCATCAGTGATGCTGAAAGCTGGGAACGGGGCAAAACCAACATTACAAACTGAACCTAATTGGTCTGGAGCTCTTGGAGAGCAAAGAGAGAGGCTGGGATGCCCGAGTCTGCCAGTCGGAGTGGCGATATTTCCCTGGGAAGGCCCCAGAGCTCTGCCGTCCGAGCACCCGGGGTGTTAGCGCTGCGCCAGTGCGTGCTCTGATCTCCCCAGCTGGTCTTTGCAAGAGCGTCCACTACAGCCTCAAGATCTAATTTTGATGTTTCTGAAGACAAATCCTCAGTCAGTGCAGCTGGGCCTGAAACCATGTGAAACGTGTCTGCTTTTTGCCAGACTTCCTGACCCATTGATATTTCTGGCACACGTTTTCAGCTCTTCTGGCCAGCTGACATCTTTCATTCTCAAGCAGTAGTCAGACTTTTCTTAAATAATTTTTCCTCTATCACAGGGTCTGAACCTCCTCTCACCTGCCCTGATATGAGGAGCTGATATTTGGGTAGAACAAAGAATACAATTTCACCCTCCAAAATGCTCCCCTAAGGCCAGTCCAGTGACACGAGGAGCCAGGCAAAACAGCCTGGGTTAACAGCTAATATTTACAATATATATAATTTCTTAAGAAAGTCTTTGGAAAGCTCAAGTAACCCATTCAGGTTGTGTGTGACAAGCATCCAGCCAAGAAACACAATATACCCTGGGTGCACAAGCCAGCAGACAGCGTGATTTGTATTCACTGCCTGTCTTTGGTAAAACTGCTTTGCTATACAGACCTTTCTCAAAAGGAAGAACTGTTGGGTAGGTGTTTGTTAAAAGCGCCGTGTTCACTCTCAGAGCAACACGCAGGAAGAAACTGGAGTCACTACATCTTGGGGGAAAAGTGTGGTGCAGAGGGGTGGCACCAAGCATCCGAGGACATGCAGGGAGCCTCTGCCAGGAAGAAATAAACCAGACAAAATCGGTGGACAAAGTAAAAGCTTTGCCTTTTGCTTTAAAGAGTCAAGATGCCTTTTGTCTGCTCCCCCTCCACCCCCAAAATACTCAGTATGGACTGTGCAGTGATTCCACTCATCAAAAAAAAAGAGGCAATTTCCACAAGTCTTTATTGCATTTATAATTAAGAGGCACCATTATTTCCTCCCGGCTGAATTGCCTCGGTGGATCAGGGCTGGAAAGGGGCTTGCTTTGAAACAAGGACTATTACTGTTCAATTGGTTATTGATTATCAGCCCATTCTCATTCCTCAGTAAAAGCAGGCATTAAGACAGAAATGCTCTGTCTGAGATCTAAGACCTTGCAATGGCTCTTCGGAAAATGGGAATTATTTATTGAAGCATTGGTCCAGTAAAAGCAAACGTGATGGTATCTATTGATATTTGATTAGGTTTTTGCCAAGGGGCCAGAAATATGTTACTAAATAAAAGTACTACCTATTATATAAAATAAGAAAATTACACTGCTGACCCATACAGCCCACGTGTCTGTCTCCATCTGTGGTTTCCCATTGCACTCAACTGTTCAGCCCTTCCTGGGGGAGAAACCATCTTTTTCATTACAAACGTCAAACATCCAGCACAACTGGGCCTGATCTTGGGCTGAGTTGTCTCAGTGTTACATTAATAACAATAAACACCAGGGACTGTGATGAATTAGGACACGTTGCAAACAGGGAAAAGACAAAGGCAATTGAAGAGATCAAGATAATGGGCAAGAAATCGGTAGAGTGGTTTGGTTTGGAAATCGGAAGATAGGTTTGGTTTGTGGATGAATCACACCTGTAATTTCTCAGTAGATGAGGTGGGGAGGAGAGGAACAGTCTTATTTAGGGTGAAATCTGTCTCATTTCCCTTTATCCACCCAAAGTTAGGTGTCTAGTTTAAGGTGTCTGAATCAAATGCAGCAGACACTACAGGGGTGATCTAGTTGCTTAAAAAACCCAGACATCTCAGTTAAGATCTGTTAGAGCATCCAGGGCACCTTGGGAGGGCTGTCAGGGCCGATGTGGGACCTTTGGGAAGTTTCCTTCTCCCGAACGAGCAGCTGAAGGCTGCGAGATCCTCCTGCACACCTGGAGACCCAAATCCTACCCATCCCATGGCAATCCAGTCCCACAGAGAGGAGGCTGACATGGCATGGGTGGCTGTTGGGGAGGCCTGTTTATCCCCATGGCTCTTGGGGCACCTTGCTGGCCAGAACACACCTTACCTGAGATGGATAGAGATACATGGGGTGAGCCCTGTCCTCCCAGATTTCATGGGAAGGCCGTGGAATTTCAATGTTCCTGCATTCACTACACTGAAAATGCAGACTTTGGCCCTTTTTCAGGTGTTTTTAGGTAACTGAGAGAGGTGACAGTGACAACATGAAGGAGAGCTCTCAATAACCCAGGAGACCCCTCAGCACGCAATGCGCATTTCAGAGCAGGGTCTCCTGGGGGAAGTGCTGCTGAAGGTGTACTGTTCAAGGATAAAAATGATGGTTTGTGAGGTTATGGTAGCTCCCCATCTCCTTTCCTCCTCCTGGCACTTCCACTTTTCCTTTGCCAGCCTGTTCTTCTCATATATGGTCTAACTAAATAGGTAGCCCAACCCAACTAAATGGAGAGTTGTTGGTTTCTACTTGCCCTGGACATGGAAAGTTGCTGTTCCTGATTTAGGTAGAAGAACAGCCCTAAAAACAGTCTGGTTTCTTCCCACTATATCTGCCAGCTTAAGAAAATCATGCCTTTGTACTGGTGTCATGGTTTAACTCCCGTTGGCAACCAAGCACCACAGAGCCACTCATTCATGGCCCTCGCCAGTGGGATGGGGGAGAGAATCAATAAAAAAACCCCTTGTGGGTTGAGATAAAGACAGTTTAACAGGGTAGCAAAGGAAGAGAGAACAGGAATAATAACAATAGTAATAATGATAAGCGAATATACAAAACAAGTGCTGCACAATGCAATTGCTCACACCCGCTGACTGATGCTCAGCCCATCCCCAAGCAGCGATCCCGGCCAGCTCCTCCCAGTTCATGTACTGAACCCAGCTTCTTGTGCACCTCCTCGCTGGCAGAGCATGGGAAGATGTAAAGTTCTTCAACATTATTCTCGTACTAAATTCAAAACAGAGCACTATGCCCGCTACCAGGAAGAAAATTAACTCTATCCCAGCCAAAACCAGGACAGTATCCACCCCTTATTCTGTAACATCTACGACATGCACAGTTCCTACACTTTCCAGTATGTCCCAATTAATCACCACCACTTTTTCTGTCTTTTGATACATACACATTCCCTTAGTCTATGGGCCATCACTGTAAGATGTCTGTAAAACGTCCGTAAAATGTCCATAAATGTCCATTGAGTTCATTTAGTCTGTGACATTAGGCTCCATCTATCGTAACAGGCCTTCAGGGCAGGAGAGATGGTGTGTGGTGTTGGATTGTTGAATGCTGAAGGTTGTTCTGGTTCCATCACCGCTGTGCTTCTCTGGTCCTATTATCACTGCACGTTGCTTGGTTTCATCAAAGTTCATTCGTCATTAATTTAGGTGATTCTTACTGTAATACTGTTGGTACAGCACAGAGCAACCGTAGCAGTAATGACACACAGTATAATATAGCAATTAAATCATACAGCTCAAATCATTGGCTATTCTAACCCAGAACGAAATCTCCTTGAGGTACCCATCGGGCTGCCCCATCCTTCGGCATCACCCACCAGGCACACGCAGGTCCTTGAGCAAAAGCAATCCGTCAGATGGGTTTACCTTTGCATGAGGCAGGAATAACCCAGACTGTCTTCCCTAACATATTCTTTTTTGTGCACTATGAGGACTTCGTCCCCTTCTACAGTATGTAAAGTTTTGATTGGGCAGGGCCAGCTTGATTGATAGATCCTCTCATGTTAACTAACCAGGTGGCTTTTGCTAAATGTGTATCCTAATGCTTGAAGGACCCACCACCCGCTGCTCTCAGTGTAGTTTTTAACAGTCCATTGTACCGTTTGATTTTCCCGGAGGCTGGTGCGTGACAGGGGATGTGATACACCCACTCGATGCCGTGCCCCTTGGCCCAGGAGTTCAGAAATGAGTCCCGTTGTCTGCCTCAGTTCTTTCTGGGGTGCTGTGCCGCCACAGGACTTGCTTCTCAAGGACCACGTTAGCATTCCGGGTGGTGGCACAGGCCACGGGATATGTTTCCAGCCAGTGGGTGCTTCCACCATTGTAAGCACATAGCGCTTGCCTTGGCGGGTCTGTGGGAGTGTGATATGGGCAGCCTGCCAGGCCTCCCCGTATTTATATTTCAGCCACCGTCCTCCATACCAGGGAGGCTTTGACCACTTGGCTTGCTGGATTGCAGAACATTTCGCACTCATGGATAACCTGTGTGATAGTGTCCACGGTCAAGTCCACCCCTTGATCACAAGCCCATCTATAGGTTGTATCTCTTCCTCGGTGGCCTGAGGTGTCATGGGCCCACAGAGCTATAAACAATTCACCCTTACATTGCCAGTCCAGATCCACCTGTGCCACTTCAATCCCAGCAGCCTGATCCACCTGATGGTTGTTTTGATGTTCCTCAGTGGCTCAGCTCTTGTGTACGTGGGCATCTACGTGACATACTTTTACAACAAACTTTCCTAACCGGGCAGCAATATCTTCCCACAGTTTGGCAGCCCAGGTGGGTTTGCCTCTGCGCTGCCAGTTGCTCCACTTCCATTGCTGCAGCCACCCCCAGAGAGCATTTGCCACCATCCAGGAGTCGGTATAGAGACAGAGCGTTGGCCACTTCTCTCACTCAGCAATGTCTAAAACCAGCCGGATGGCTTTAAGCTCTACAAACTGACTCGATTCACCTTCTCCTTCGACAGTTTCTGTGACTTGTCGTATAGGGCTCCATACAGCAGCTTCCCACCCCCAATGCTTTCCCACAATACGGCAGGACTCATCTGTGAACTGGAGACCTTGCCTAGGATTTTCAAGCCAGAGAGACGGGCGTGTGTGTAGACAAGCACGAACCCACAGGGAGCCCAGCTCTTCGCGTGAGCTCTGGTGTCAGTCTGGGCACGTGTGGGCTTGGGGTGCCCTGAAATCTGGCAGCGGACAACTAGGTATTTGAGTGGGAAGAATACACATGATCCCCTGGGAAAGTCAGCTTTACTTAGCCAAAAATATCTGGAGAAAGTGTAGCACTCCTCAGATATCTACATCCAGCAGAGCAGAGGACATCCTACTGGGAATCAGTGTTGAAAGGCAGTAGGACAAGACAGCTCTGACGCAGCAGCAGTTGTGCAGCCCGGCTGGCAGGGCAAGGAACAGGCCAGAAGATTTCTGGCCCATCCCACCTCTTCAGTATTCATGGCTGCCAATGAATATTTTACAGGGCTTGAAATATTTACGGTTGGAGTTGACCTTTTTTTGTTGCTGATACATCATGCATGGTTAGACGTGATCATTTCACAGTGACATTTACTGAGCCATGAAAAAAGGCAAAAACACCAGCGAAGCCACTCCCATGCTCAGCTCAAAAACAAGGCAGGACAACCCTGAAGAGTTCCAGCAGATTGGTGTGTCCCCCCAAGCAAGAGAGAATCACGTTGTGGGAGCTCACTCCAGGACATCTCAGCTCTGGCTGAGATGGGTGGACACATTCAGAGCTCAGAGCTCAGTCCCTCTGCCCCAGGCCTTTATTTGTATTTTATATTTAAAGGATCCTAGCAATTCCCAGACTCTAGCAGGAGATAAGCCAGGACACACTGAAGCATGGAGACAGGTCATGACCAGAAAAGGGAAGCAGAATCCCACATCACTTGTGAAAAGAGCTGAGAGGAGTCCTGGGAAGAGAAAAAGTGGTGCAGGCATTGCCAGTGAAGTCCTGGCATTATTTTTTTTTTTAAAGGAATGGTTGTATTTATAGCAATCTTTCAAAATCAGCTATTGGCCTTTTCGCATTTTCTTTGTCCCATTTCAACGCTATGAACTGTCATCCTGAAACATATGGTCAAGACAGCGGTTTAAAACACTGCTGTGCATCAAGCGGGTCACAGGACGCAGCGTCAGACAGCGGAGGGAATGCCCCCTTCATCCAAAGAGACAGGAGGGATGAAGGTAAGGAGCTTGGATGGTCCCCTATGGCCTCCTCCCCAGAGGAAAAATGGTGTAACCTACTGCAAGTAGTTAAAGACCTTTCACATCCCTCACTTTCAGGCCAGAACTCAAGTGTCCAGATAGTGATGATACTCTGATCTCCACTTCTTCTGTCCCTCTTTGTAGGTGTCCCTACAAATTCCCATCAGAAGGGGCTGTGGGAAGAGCCTGCCCTGATATATCTAATGTCCTGCGTGGACCAGAGAAACATTTCCATTGCACATTATGTTTTGCAGTTGAGTGACCCTCAGTGCCAGCCAAGCTCAAAGACGAAAGAGTCTCCTTCCAGGGCCAAGAAAGGTTTGGAAGCCAGGAACAGGAGCCTGTCTGCCAGCAAAGCAGCTGGTGGTGTGTTCCCCTTTCTTGCAGGAGAGCAAAGGGGCAGCCCATCCTGCCTCAGCCCCAATCCGTGCGTTCCCATCAAGGATGGGCTCCTAGCACAGCCCAGAGCAGCTCAGCCCATCACAGCTAGACCAAAACGGCTCTGCCTTTCCAAAGCTGCTCGCAGCTCTTCTTCCATCTGCTGCTCTCTGGCAGGGAAGCAGCAGCAAGGCAAAGCCTTGGGTATCTGCCACCCAGGCCCACTTTGCATTCAAAGCCATCCTACATGTCTTGAGCTCCCACTCAGCCCAGAGCAGCTGCAATTCCTAAAAAAAAAAAGTGTCAGAAGATGCCACTTAAAGCAGTGTTAAGCACAAGTGATCAGGCCATGTACCAGCTCCCAGTTGTACAGTCCTCAGCTACTCTGCTGTGATTTTGAGGAGAAACTGCTAACCATGAGCTGAATTTGAGCTCATTTAAATCAAGTGTTAATAACTCCTTTTCATTTTTCCCCCTCTGATACTTTTTCCCCTTCTTCTCCCCTTTCTAGCCCATTTCTTCTTTCCCCTCTGTTTTCTCATTCCCCTTTCCCCCCTGCCCTTTTCCCCTAAAGAAATGAACTAAAGATGGAAAGGGTCTGTTTTCTGTTTGCTTTGTGACTGTTATTACTGTTCCCCATGCCTCCGCTGTCTGAATTCTGGAGACAGGGTGCAGTAAATGGGATGTTTAATCTTGCTGTCAGGGCCATATATCATTCCCCAAGCTCCTTCTGGGGTAACAAGAGCTGCTCAATTGACAAAACAAGCCAAGGAATGAATAAACCAACAGAAAACATTCAGCCCGTGCTATTAATCCACCCAGAGCCAAAGGCAGTTGCAGGAAAGGAGAAACACACACCAGTGACTCCTGGTCACTCTTGCTTCCTGGAAGAGTTTTGGCCATGAGGAGTGTGAACTGCTCCAAGCACACGGTTTTTTCCCACACACCCTGCAAACGTGCTGGTCCATGAATCCCACTGGCTTGCAACAGCCATGGGAAGCAGCAGCACTTTCCCCTCCTCCCACGAGTCTAATTTCCAGGGCTAGATGGACTTAATTTGTATCTCCTCCAGGGCAGGCAGTGGCTTCCGTTCTATCTCGAAAGCGCCTGACGGGTTATGAGGTGCTGCTGTCACCGGGAACAAGGATTCATTAAGGTGATGGAGGGCTGAGTGGAAGTGGCAAGCAAGGGTTGCATTTTGGGAGCAGCCTTGCTCGGTGCGACGCCTGCGGCATTTTGCTGGGAGCTTGCTGCACACCCAGCAGATCAGTCTGTTTATTGAGAGCGAAGGGGTGCCTGTGGGTACCAGCGTGTCCCGGGTGGCAGCAGCTCGCACGGACACTGGCAGGATATTTATCTCTGTGCTTTCAAGCTGAAAACAACCTGTCAAACTAATCTACTCTGTTAGGAGCTGAACCAGGGTTTCTTCCTATGTCCCCCTCTGAAACAGCCAGAAGTGACCATTTTGAAGACCTCCCGTGGGGATGCTGAGGCTGGTGCAAAGCCCAGAAGTCTCCAGGATTTGTAGCTCAGAAGGGGCCACCCAGCCCTCACACCATCCCCAGCCACGGAAACACCCCGAAGGCAGATCCAAACACCTCACCTGCCTCCAAGCATCAGATACAGTCCTTACAGACTTGGCTTGGCCATGGCAATGTCTTGTCCATGATGAAGCATAAGGAGATGGACAAGAAGATGAGGGCCTAGGAAGGATGGGCTGAAAGGTTTTCCCCATTTTCCTGGTGCCTGACATACTCTAGATGCAATAGTCCAACAAAAATAGAGCCGCAGTGATCGATAATGTGATATGCTCAAGGTCAAAGAGCTGGGCACTGATAGAGGTGCTTTGCCATGAAATATTCAGCACATCTATGTGATAAATGCATGTTGCATGTAACATGCATCACACGGGACAGCCTTGCTACTGGGAGCGGGGTCGGGGAGCTACCTCCTAGCCCTCAGCCAGGCACAAGGGAGGAGGTGGGAAGTGCTGTGCTAGCAGCAATGTTATTTTGAGATTCCTGGACAGATTATTACGGATAGGAGAGGTCCCTGTCTTCGGAGGAGGCTTTGCATCCTCTCCACGGGGGGAGGACAGGAGCATCTCCAGGAGGCACGTGCCCCGTAGGCCATTACAGCATTCAGGATGATGAAGATGTTTGTTAATGGAGCTGAGGTAAAAGGCTAGACTCATCCAACTGCGAGAAGTTTCTGGAGATGCCCACCAGAATAATAATTGCAGCATTAAGCATTCGGAGGGTACTTAGCAATGCTATCATATCAGGCAGGACTATCAGACGGCCAATAATGCATGCACACAGCTACCCGATCACAGAGGCGGTGGAGCAGTGGCGGGGGGAGAGAAGGGAGAGGGAATTTAAAGCATGTCTAACTGCTCAAGCCATGGGGGCAGGGGACAAGAAAAAGAGAGATTATTTCAAAGGTGGATGGAAATGCTTTTAAGCATAAACAAATGAAGCATCTGAGATCCCAGATCATGACGGGAATGGATGCCAAGATCAGCATTATACCTCTGCGCATTTTAATGGGGAACATCTGCCAAGTCTGCGAGGTGTGTGCAGGACAGAACCTTTCAGGGAATTGGTTTCATTCACCTGCAGGACCTGACAGACCTCATCCAGCCTTGGCTTGGGCAACCCCCATGCCCCTCCTGCCTCTCCCAGGTGCCCAAAGCCTGTTAGGAGCATACAAATGGGGTCTGGGTGCAAGGAGAGCTCCTGTCCGCGTACACACTCTGACAGGACATCTCTAGCAGTGCCCACCAGAGCAATTCTCAATGGAAATCAGTTTTGCAGAAGCAGAAAGATTCACCTCAGTGTGCACAAAGGCTTTACTGACCCCTGAGACAGGTGGGAGGTTGTATCACCCAGATGATCTCTATTTCGTCCTCATCTCTGACACTAAATTCATGACGAATGACTTTTAATATATTCACAGCAGCTCCTTCCCTGTACCTCAGTTTCCTCTGCCTTGAAATGGCAATTTCACTTCTCGGTATCTTTGACTAGACAGTTTGAGATGGGGGTGTGCAGCTCTGAATGGTGCAGAGCAGCACAAAATTACGGTGCTAATTGAAGCTAATGGGAATTCACATATTTAAGGCTGCAGTGGACCAGGCAGGGAACTCAGCACACCAGGATGGAACCCTAAGTGTTTCAAGCACTGACTGCTATACTTATTTATACAACCACTTCATCTACTATAAGAGATACAGCAAGGAATGCAGGACATGGGGAGATTAGAGAGAAAACATCTGTGTTTGGAGACATTATTTAGAAATGACATTCATTTCACCGGGAGCTGTACGAGGAGCCCTGAGCTTGCTCTGCACAGTCACGGGTTGGCATGGGGCCTGCAAGGTCAGCTCTACAGCAGTGTGGGATTCAAAAAAAACCAAAAAAACCCACCCAAAGTAAAGGAAACCATTAAAAATGCAGCCATTACTTCTCTTAAGAAGGAATTCTGTCTGCATTGCCTTTCCCCACACCTACACAAGCAGCAGCATGTTAGAACAGGACCATGGCACCCTCCTGAGCAAAGATTAATAATACAAAAAAAATAAAAAACAAACAACCCCCATACACACACAACCTAGATAGGGATCTGCTGTCACATTCAATCAAAACACTCATCAGCATCCTGTTTTCCCCCAAACTGTCGCCAGCGCTGCAGTGCTACAGCTGCCTCCTCTCCACGCTCCCTCTTTGCAGCAGGGAGGTGAAGGATGTCAGCTCCTTCCCGGCAGGTTTCCAGCACTCAGACCCAACCAGCAAGGACCCTCCAGCTCTTGGTCTGGGAAAACTGGGCCAGCAAAGCTCCCCCAGTTCTCTGCCTCTCCAGTGTGGGATCTCCCGCAGTCTGGGCTCCCATTAGTCTTCTACAGTCGAAGCTTGTTTAATCATTATTTCTCACATTGCTTCAAAAGCAACTACAAATGCTGCCCGTAAAGTTGCAAAGCTGAGCACTGAGGAAGGAGGAAGTGCCAGATTTTGCCACCTCTTCACCTAAGGCTGGCTGCAGGGTGACACATCAGCAAGGTCCAGGCAGCCCCGCGCTCCCGCACCCCTTCCCGGCCTCATCTGAATTACAGGAGGCTAATGGAAAGATTCCCTTAAATTCACCCCCCCTCTGATACTGAGGGGGTTGAGGTGGCTCTGGCACCCTGCAGAGATGCTTTCTCCATCCCAAAACACATCTCCAAAATAACTAGAATGATTTGCCCCTTCCTTCAGTGAGAGGAACCGGGATGAAACCCAGCTTTGGTGGCTAGCAGAGCAGAGATGAATCCCTGCCTAGTGTTGCTGGTAAATCCTGGTGTAGTTTAGATTACTCAGAAAATAAAGAGGAGAAAAAGTGACCTTGGATCCTGGTTAAATAGGAGCTGAACAAAACGGAAAGAGACCCTGGGCTGGAAACATTCAACAACAGGGATGTCCTAGAGCTAAGAAATACTTGGCCCACAAGGTCTAGCTCAAGACAACTGCAAAGAAAAGAACTTTTCCTGGATTTTTTCCTTTCTCTGAATAACCCCATCTCAGCATGTGTGAAAGCCACTAGACAATCAGTCTGGATTAGCGAGACAACTGATTAAAACGAGAGCCAAGAACAATGGTTGCTGATGATGAGTAAGATTGGATTTAGGTCACATTAAAACACTGCGAATAAATCATCCCACTAAAGACCAATTACACCAGATTCTTTGACTGACGAACGAGAAGGAAAGAAAAAAATCTTCTGATGCAGTTCTGATGATTTCTAGGCTGTCCTTTAACCATTCTTTGCCTAGAATGAAGCACCACACTTTTCCGAAAAAAAGGCTGGGAGCAACTTTCTTGCTCCCTGAGGCTTTTGAAAGAGTGGTGTGGGACAGAGCAGAAGCAGGCCCAAATGCACTTTTTCCAATTTAACCAAAAGGTGGGACTGTGGCTCTCTGCAACCTGGTAGAATAAGGACCAGACTCCCTCCTTGTGAAGATTAGCTGTCCCCTGCCCCTCACTTTGTGTAACTCAGCCTAGCTCCCTTTTTGAAAGCTCCCTCTTAAAATCCATGGCAGGTTTTTCCCCCAACTTTATAGGTACAGAACCTGCAAAAAGCAGCCTGGCTTGAGTCTTCTCCTGAAAGCTTCTCTGAGATCTTTTTCAGCTTGTGGCTCTCCTTTTCCATGATGCTTCTGTTCTTCCGCAGGTAGCTTTGCCCCTCATCCCTCCTCTGTTCCATCTTCTCCCTCTTAGTGATTCTGTTCCTCCATTTCAAACAACTACGATGACTTCCATTTAAATTTCAGGAGGTAGAAACTAGCCCCACTGAAATTAAAGGTTAAACCACCACATTTTTTTTTATTTATTTATTTAGCAAAGTCAGGATTTCATCTTAAATCACCCCTTCAAATAAGGGCTCTTATTATACAGAATCTTAAACATAAATACAGAGCTCTTTAAGCTGGGTAATACCTGTTCATCCTGGCTTATTGTGCTAGACGTATAGCTTTCCATGGCCAACAACCTTTATTCATCTCATATGACAAGTAACTTTATTTGCCACCAGTTATTGTTGCTTGATCTGTGTTCACTGAGCTCTTAAATTATTGTTTTAAAAAATAATCTCCTTATTTTCTCTCTTGAAGATACAAAGAACAATCCAGGAACAAAAGGAGATTCCTCCTCTTAATGGTTCATTGAATGGATACAAAGCTCAGCCTGACAAAGCCCAGCTGGATTGCAGAGACTTCTACCTGCTCTAAGTCGACTTAACCAAATGCCCACCCTCCCAGCAGCCTCTCACCCACCACTGTCCAGAGCCCCGACACCTAAATCTCCTGGTAACTGTCACACCTTTGAGGGCACCTTCAAAATCCAGGCTTAGACAGGACAGCAGCTCCCCTGCAAATGCCCATCCCTACGCGTGCACACGAGCGGGCGCAGAGCGTGCCAAGGGCCATCGGGCAGCGACCCTCCTTTCGGAGCCTGGTCCTTGAGCCCTTGAGGTCTACAAAAATTTTCCTGAGTCCTTGTTTACCTCGGGAAGTCACAGCTAATTGTGCCCTCCATAGGGCAGGCGCTGGCACAGCCATCTTGGGGGCTGGGCATTGGTAGCTCGTTTTAATGATCCCCCAGGCTGATGCAGAAAGGTTCCTATTCTGTAATAAATATGCCTGGACTGCCCCCAAGGTGAAGGAGAAAGGATTAGTTACTAATCTTTTCTGATAGAGAAGAACAAGTTAACAAGTTTATTGATTTTGGTAAGTAAAACTCTTTATGTCGCTGCTTTGTTTATATAAACAGAAACATATATTTAGATGACGCTCATATCGCCAGCCCCGTGCTGTCACTCAGCAGCATCCCTGAACCACAATGGGCCAAGCCACCCTTGGAAGTTCTTGAATCCGAATCCCCTGCTCCCACCAAAAATATTGCTGGAATATGCCATATCCTTGCTAAACGCCTGTGGTTCTTAATTCACTTACTGGTTCTTAATTCACTTCCAGCAAAAAACGTGAGAAGCTGAGCAGAGCTCAAAGGCGGCTTGCTCTAACCTGCCTCGCCGTGGGGGACGTGCTTGCTAGGAATCGATGGCATAATCCATTTTGTTCTGCCTTGCAATACACTCTTACATTTAATCCACAAGGGCACTGTAGTTTTGGTGCCAAATTAGTGCTGGCACAGAATATGTGCATCACCTGCGCCTGGGAAATCACCTTTACAAATTCCTAACTGTATTGCGTTTGGCATCTTTTACACTACAGAGGTCACACAGAGTTTAGTTACGGCTTTGACATCACCACTGAAGCACCACGGGAATTTGGTTCACAGCCTGACCTCAACACAGAAAACGACCTTCCTTCCTATAAAGATACGAATTACAGTAGGTCTCCAGCCACCATAATGCAAGAATATGCATGATTAATCACATGATGGGTACATACATATTCCTATATTTGGATGACAGCCCCACTACAGTTTGAAGAGCCTGGCAAAATTCACATCCTGACATAAGCATATTATTAAATAACTGATTTCAGTTTCATAAATTGGTGACCAGATGAGGTTAGGAAGAACACAGCTTTTAAAAAACTAAATAGAGGATAAAGATAAGTGAAAGGGAAATCAATAAAAATATTAAGACATTTCTATGAGTCACCTAAATGGGACAGCTACAAAGGAAAAATTAAAAAAATAGGTACTTGTCATTATAATATAAGAAACAGAGTACATGCTTTCCTGAATTATTTTTTATTCTTTTCCTAGTCTACCTACCTAAAATTCTTCGAACAATGAACTCACTAGAGGAGCCCAGACACTAAAGCCTCTCTCCCAACAGACGCATTAGAAGACCAGCAAGGCTTCCAGCAAAACTAGACTCCACTTCCCTGCTCATTCGAAAGCAACCGTCAAGCGTAAGCTAACACAAATATTTTAAAATCTTTCAAGGTTTCTTTATACATTGCAAAGAAATCACAGCATGACAGAATTCCCTTTCTAAAAGACATCCTTTGAAGGTCACCTTAAAAAATCCCAGGAGAATGCAACGCATGGAGCAAAGACCAAAACGCCTTAAAAGGAACTTTCCTGGCCATCAATTCAGCCCTTGCTATTGCTGGCAGCCACATAATAAAACCTATTCATAAAGCTCCATTTTCAACTACGTGGGCTTCTTGCCGCCACCGCTCCTGCTGGAATTTGTTCCAGGACCTCACTCCTCCAAGCTTCAAGACCTTCTAATTCTCCGACTCATTTTATTGATGGCCATTTTGTAACTATTTGGTCACGGGCCAGCCGCGTCCCTTGGTTCTCCTCGCTGCACGACACGTCCCCGCGCTGTGCTGCTCTGCTCGGGCCGTCGCACCTGCTCCTGCGCTTCCCTGGGCAGACCAGGACGGGGGCCGGGAGCGCTTGTGGCAGAAGGTCCCTTGGGGCCCCTCTGCAGTCAATGGGGCAAAAAGGGGCTTTTCCAGGGAGGGACTTGGCTTCTTGCTCTGAATCACCTACTGAAGGAGTCCTTCTCCTTGCAACCACAGGGCAGACTTTAGAAATTAGGCTGCCAAATCTGAAGTAGCCTGTTAAGAATAGCTGCTCCTGCCCCCTCCCCGCTTCCCCAGTCGTCCCAGAAACCCTTATCCCAGATCCATCCTGAGTCCCCCGTCCAGACAACTTCCAAAAGGGGCAGCGAACACCTCTGTGTGTTTGATCAGTCGTATAAAGCCATGAATTAGCCTTCACATCAGGAAGGACAAAAATTTCTCTGATAGGCAAGCTCCAGGTTATACCAGCCTTCATACTGATACTGCATCGCTGCACGTCTTCCTGCCTCAAAGGAGAGAATTGCTCCCGAGATAACGAATAGAGCCAGCTGTCATGCAGGGCCCGGAGACGAGACAAGGCCTTGTAGGTTTTACCTGGATATCTCTCTCTACCCAGGTTCGACATCGAGCGGAGGCGTACAGCCGGAGAGAACAGTATTCATCTCCTCCAGCAACATCAGAGCAAAATCTATATTTTACTGGTCTCCTGTAGGGTTTTACAGCAAGACCTGGCAGCACAGGAGCTGACGGGCTCTACGACATCTCCACTGCAAAGGTCTGAACAACATCATTGTCAAAATCTCCGAGAGCAGGAAATAATTGAAGCAGAGACAAAGATCCTCAGGAAATTGTAGCAGCTTCAATAGCAATTCTTGTGTAAACAAAACTGAATTACTTTTATGTAAGAAAATGTTGTATTTGATTTTTTTTAAAACGGATTTTTTCGCCCCAGGATCGTATTAATTGTGTGTGGTTTTTCTTCTGTTTCCAGTGTTTAATGACATGATTTCAGTGACAGTACATAATACGACATGCCGCTCCATGTTAGTGGTGAGAGAGAACATGCCGCATTAGCTGCTACTCCTGCCATGCCGTAGTGTGACAGAGCGTGTCATACGGGAAATGCAGGAACCAATGCAAGATTGTACTTTTATTATTTTGACTATTTCCCACTTTTTGAACAATTAAGCCAGCTTCTACTTGCTACTAATGGAGAAAAGATTTTCTAAGGAGTTGCCTGTTTCTTCTGTAATGAAAATTTGACACTTCAAACAAGAAAAGAAGACAAGTACTTAGCACACTAATTAGAGCGGAAACTATTTTCGATATCCAAGGCAGGTGATTCCAGTCTAACACTGAGCAACGCTACAGCTAGCTACTGCCATACAACCCTGCATTCTCACCTCCATGTAAAGATCTCAAAACCCATTGCAAACACTAATAAATTAAAATTTTTTGGCTTTTTTTTTTCTATCTCCATTTCAAAGGCAGGTGTGAAAGGAGGGAAGAGAAGGATATGAACGAAGAGACTACAACTGTGAAGGAGCTAAAATGTTTTTCCCAAGGCACCATGCGTATCCCTGAACAAACCAGAACCGTTGGCTTCTGCCACCTAAACCCAATTGCTGAATTCACGAGAGCCTAGAAGCTGGGATATGGTAGCAAAACCAAGGAATGGCTGAAAAATAGAGTATATTATCCAAAACCCAGTGCACTCTCCCAGCCTTCCTCACCTAATAACTTCTGGTGTTCAAAAGAAATAACAACTTTCACAAATGCCCCAAATATTCTTCTCCTTTGGTCGCTGCTAACTGCTCCATAAAATGCACATTTATGCCACTTTTGGCAACAGATTGAGCCTGCTAAGGAGTGGTTACATTACTGTTTAATGAGGACAATCACTCTTGCCATTTTTGCAACTCACAGGTAGTATTTTACGTGTTATAGTATTTTTCTTCTGAGTGTGCAGGGCAATCCTTTAGCATCTTGTGCGGCTGCAGCTGTTTCATATGTAGATCCGACACCAATGGTCTCCCAGGCGCAATCAGAAATGGTAGAAGAATTGCTAATAAAGGGGATTTCACCTGCATTCTTGTGTCAAGAGCTTGTGGCTTTCCCGGTAGGAAAATCCAAGCTTCCCTTGAAACCCTGTATCTTCAGAAGGTTCTCACTGACCATGACATGCAAGAAAGCCACAAGTAGGAAATCCCTTATTGCCATGGATACAGCACTGGCTCTGTGAAGGGCTTGGAGAAAAAACGGGGCAGTGAGAGAAAGCGCCCGCAAGCTCAGAGGAGCCAGCACAGCCCCAGCCTTCCCTGCCGTGAATTGCCTGGCATTAGGGCTGGAGCCCGGCTGCCTCCTCCCAGCAAACCCTCAGTGTCCCGCGGGTGCTGGTGTGAGAGCCGTGTCAGCAGCTCTGACCCGCAGCTCTTTCCTTGCTTCCCCTCTTGGCTGGCAGGTCCCAGATTCTTCAGATCAATGTCCCGTTTCCTACTCTGAAACTTCTAGAAGACCATCGCAGATTCCTCTCATCCCATGCTTGAGTCGCAGCAGGGTACAACGTGTGGCTCCACAAACAACCTTCAGGTCATTGTCCTCCACGTTTCAGCAATCAGGGCCTTGGGCAAATGCAAAAATTGTATTGGCATCATCAACATGTTGCAGCCCTCCTTCAGACCCTGTACAACCCCACGAGGAACCGCAGTGCTCACTGCCAGGCTGGAGGGTCGAGCCTGTCTCCAGTGGGAGGTTCCCAGAAGTGACACCAGTCCTGTCTCTATGTCCCCCTTCCCTTTTCCTTCTCTAGGAAACTTCACAGCTCACTTCTACCCAGGACATGGCTCTGATCCATCACACTGTTACTCTGGTTTTATGCCTTATAATGCCTCAGACTAGAGCCAGGAACCATGCCACGTCGTCTCTGCCCCGTTCACCCTTGCCTGCATACTGTGGGAATCCCTGGCTCCTGCCCTTTTACCCCCAGGGCTTCCATAGGGACACCCAAAATGCTCAGTATGAGCAAATTTGTTCCCAACAGCGTCTGACCCTCAGCAAGTCCTCACGATCGCCAAAGACTTGGAGGCAAACGCAGGTGTAAGCACAGGGCAGGCTGGCTTGATCTGAGAAGGGCCAAGGTGCTTCTTGTCTTCTGTGTCACTCCAGAAAACAGCCTGATTTTCCCAGGCCTGAACTCTGCAGAGTAGGATCAAAGTGTTTCCCTCTCAGAAGGGCATCAGGCAGTAAGGACATGAGAGCTAAGTCTGGAGCTCATCTAAGCACCAGAGCCTGAGAGAGTTCTCCCTCTATATTGATTTCCTTTTATCTTTTCCCATAAATCAACCTCTTCAATTCTTACGTCTTTTTCTGTTGCTTTTCTTTTAACATGCTCCGATCTATCAACCTCTCTGTGATGCCAAATGCCCACAAATGAACGTCCTGTGCCATTCTTAGCTCAACACAGCTGTCAAAGAACAGGACTAAATTCCCCAGCAGATTTTGAGTCGGGTGACATTTCTGAACACTTGACAATGGAAAATCTCCAGTTCTGCCCGTATGTATTCTGGGACTGAAACAAAACTGATGGGGACTGTTCAGTCTACAACAGGCAGATAAGATTAGACACACCAACACCTGCTCTGTAAATCCAGACATCACCAATATAATTTTACAACATCCCTTCATCCTAAATAATAGATGTAAATGAGGACTGATGTGTTGATATATCAACATTTTATATAGACATCTCATCTACATATTTGCAGTCACAACAGATGCAAAGATTGTTACTGATACCCAGTATAGCTTTATGATATCTATCAAATGTATTACCCTCTCCATCAGAAAGCTGTATGTGACAGCATATTCTCTCCTGAACCAGTACGAGCAGGGGTGGGAGTGGGAGAAGTCATTTAGAAGGACTGCTCTAAATGTCAAGTCTGTCATCTATGTTATCAATATGTCATGAGTGGACTCTAGGCGACACTTGCTGTGAGATGAACATTATGAATGGAACAAGCTGCATGTACAATTAATATCCCTCTTGATATATCATTTGTAAGTGCTTTAGAGAGGTTGTAAACAGGAAAAGCTAGCTTAGAGATGAATGAATTGGAAGGGAAGGGAAGGGAA
>KL263910.1:0-23589 GCA_000699545.1 Podiceps cristatus
GGAGCGGTCTATGCAAATGGACGAGAAACCAGAACCCCTCCGTGGGCAAAAAGTCACAGACTCGGCTCAGCCCCACAAAATGTGCCTTGTAACATACATCGTATTATTTAACAAGGCCATTATTTCTATTTTTGCATGCTAGGTAGCTCGTAAAAATGTTGGCACGGTTGTTTTTTCCACACGAATCACCCGGCGGGCTCTCAGGCTTGTGTCTGTCCCGCTCCTGGTGCTACCGCCCAGTACCTACCTCAATAGGGTCAGCACCATGCAAAGGTGGAACAAACACTAGCATTTGCCCCGTCTAACTTAAAACACATCAGTATGCGTTGCTAAGATTCTGCTCTTTCAGCTTCAGCTCCTAAGGGTATATTTAATTTTTCGTTCCTGACGTTATCTGCTCTGTGAAAGACGTTTCTGTGTTCAGTCAGGTACTGAGAACATCTTTACAATTTGGATACTCAGCTCTGTCAGTCTCCTTTCAAAACAATCCAATAAAATCACCTTTTAGTCTTTTTTTTTTTTTTTTTTTTTTAACTTTTTCCTCTCCCCAGAAGTAAATGCATTTAAGACTTTGGGTTCTCACTTAAGGATGAATGTTTCAAAGCTGTTAATGAACTGGAGTTTTCCTTTCTTAAATGTTTGTTTATAGTTTTCCAAAAGTTTCCAAACATTAATTTAAGATGTTAACAAACAGGACTACCAATTAAGATGACACATTTTTTCCTCATGCTGCCAAGGTCGTGATGTGTGACCCTGGTCAAATCACACATCTCTGACTTTTTTCTGACATAGCCTTGGATATCAAGTATGGGCGTTCTTTGAACTTGATACACCTTGAATTTTACTTATGGTTACAGATCCAAAAGCCTAGCATTTCTCAGTTTCAGACACAACATTTACTGGTTTGCACTTCTAGCTGACCTACTTAAAATAGGTATTTATTTGTGTTTTAGCCTCTCAGTGGCAATTTCCTTCTCTGCTACACAGGGCTGTGAGGTGAAATTAATTCACATTTGTAGAAGACTTTGAAAGCACCCTCCTGAAGGTGTTCTAGTAAGTGCTATTGTTGATCTATATCATTTCTTAACCCTAATCAAGCAAAACTCATGGCTTTTAAGGATGTACCTTGCTAGACAGAGACATAAACCAAACTATGGGCTAATTTTTCTCTGAGATACAGGAATGAGGCTTTCTGTGAACAAGAAAGATGAGAATTTAGCTCTAAAATGCTAGCATTTGTTTTGTCAAATAATAGCACTTTTTAAACTGAAAGCTTAGGCACAAACCAGTTTCAGTCTTGTAGTTTGAAAAGGCCAGAAAAATCATTACAGAAATGTAATATAATGAACATCAGTTGAAAGTTTACTGTAGTAGTATTGTTAGTGCTAATATAATGAATCTAGAGAGGACTCCCTAGAGAACTCATTTGGTAAGTTGCTTCAGATTTATTGTTTGACAAACAAGTCCCTAATGACAATGCCCTTTCTAGCATTTTATTGTTAATTGTAAGATGAAGGATTTTTCCTGGCTGCGTTTTTATCCTTATGTACAATTCTCATATTCTTTCCTTTAGTTCAAAATAGTACAGCTTCACCTTTTGTGCTACTGTCTAGAAGCTACATGAGGGGGAAAAAATGCACTTCTGAATTCTCTTTGCCTTTAAATTACTACCCTCTTAAAAACATAAAAGCTTTTCATATATTTGCTTAGCTGAAGATGATAACTAACAGTAAAGAAAGAGATCCATTAGACCCAGCTTACCCATTTCAATTCCAAGGCAAAATAGTCTCGCAGTATGTTTCTGTTGCCTCTGTGGAGGTGAATACAAAGCACAGCAGCTGTGTCTTACTTGGGAGCTTCCTTCTCATCCGATACCACTTGCAGAAAACTTTTGCTGTTAAGTATCTTAGATTTTATTTTTCTTAATTTCTTTCTATTGAATAGATATCAGTTTAAATAGGCCTCCCTTTTTAATAAAGTCATACTGGAACTTCTGAGAATGAATGAACATTTTCCAGTTTTACCTGAAGACTGCAAAAAGGCATCTCTGAGTTCAGTCAAAGACAGATAGATCGTATGCTATAGGAGTTAAATACAGACACCACCACTATTCAGTGCTCACCAGAGAGGAGCATAGAGAAATAGTCACTACAGTGGCTTCTTTTTCTCATCACCTTTCTAAGATACATATCACAATCCGTATATTGTGTCTACAAAAGTGCAATTTGCTATATGTGTCTGTCTCTAGAAACCTACCTTCAGACGTCCTCCTTCCTTTTTACTTCTTTCTTTTTTCTTCTCTTGTCTTCAACTACTTCGCTACTTAGCATTCATCTGACTGCTCAGGTGAGCTAAAATGTTAAAAAAGCATTCTGTGAATAGTGTGTCACATAAACATCTTTCTATTCTATTGGTGTTGTTATCTTTTCCTTACGTAAGTGATATTACTTATTTTCTTAGCATACTTTTAACTGTTTCTTTTCTGCAATGTATTCTTACTCATGGAAGTGGGATCTTGGGGGAGCAAAGTCACATACCTTGCAGGATGGGATTTAAATGTGGCTTAATGTTACTACACTTTTGTTCTGGCCCTTTGTATACGTGCCTAAGTGCATTTTACCTTATATGTTCTGTCATAATAACTATAAGCTATGTGTATGCTAGTGAAACTATTGCGCCCTTATTATGAAACACAAAATCACGCAGTAAGTTTTCAGACCACTGGATCCTGATGTTTTGGTTGCAGAATGAGTTGTTTGGCTGTTGTAATCTACACCTATGTGCTGTGTGTTTCAGCATAGTTGCAGGTTCTTTGACATGCTGATACGAGCCTGAACAGAAAGTGTTTTGTGGAACTTCGTGGTGGAAGGGAGGGATGGTGTTGACATCATGGCAGCTGATTCTGATACATGAAGGTGATCATTATATCATCTGCATCTCCAGTTTCTTCAAGATTGCAAAATATTCTACAATCTGACCAGCACATTTTTTTTTTTTTTTTCCTGTAATGGTAATTCTTGCATCTTTTGCAATGATTTCTGCAGTCTTTATGTTGGGTGTTTGCCAGTTTTTCCCATAGGTTTTCTGAAATATATTTTCTTCAATGCCACTGAACTGAACTCAGTATTAAGGAGCTGAATATTTGTCATCCTTTACCATGACAAGGCAGCTGTTCTCTCTTTGATAGAAATTGTTTATCCAAGAAGCAGATGTGTCGGGTACTTTATTATTCAGAATTTGATTTCCATGGCAAATGGTTTTGCATTATCACTACAGGGAACTTCAATGCATATTTAACAAAAAGTTTTCTTGATTATTTGTTCACCTTCCCCTTGAAAATCAGTCTAATAAATCTTGCAGGACTTTCTTTTGTGATGATATTATCATGCTTTTTTGCATTGATGATGACAAACCATTTCAGTTGTGGGAGAGAGGTTTTCATAATTTTGCTGCGGTGTGGGGAACAGTGTAGAAAACTACAATCTTAGCAAAGGGCATTAATCACTGGCATCTTTGTAAGCCTGGTTTTGGAAACCCCTGATTATGTGAACCATCTTCTTACCTCAGCATGAAAAAGATATGGTCAGTTCCTGACACCCAAGAAGAAATTAGACTTGGACACATTTATTTAAGCAGAGATTTTTATTGACAGAGAAACATAAACATGAACTCTAATCAGCAGCTAACTAATTATACAGTGCTCTACTCCAATTTTCTTGGCTGGATTGCTGGTTCATTCTCAGGCAATCAGTAATTCTGGAGGAATAGCCTTTTTGCAGTATTGTCCTTAGTCCTAAAATACCAAGTTCTTAGTCCACAATTCTCATTAACCACCTCTGCTGACGAATTGGTGCATGGCTTGAGCTGTCTGTGTCTTCTCACATACTCTGCAGTATGTTCCATCCAGTAACATCATTGCTACTCCAAATCATTGTAGTACCAAAAACGCAAATTAATTTACTCCATCTAGCTGCAGATTATGCTCATCTAATAAAAAAATAATCTATTCTATCTTGAATTATGAATCTTCCCAAAACTCTTCACATTCAGTAAAGTTGGACAACACATATAATTTTTATTGGGATCATATGATCTGGACTACAAGTTTAGGCCTACCCTGCTGAAATATTTTCACAAATGAGTGTCTGAAGGGCTAAGACTCATGTCTGGAAAGTAATGTAATTATTTAGGCACTTTGCCGCTACTGAAGGACTTGCCTCAAGTGTGCTATAAAGTTAGCTGTCATATTGTATTTTTATTGCTTAGTCCTCCTCTCTATGTGCTGTACTGTCCCTCAATATTTTCTCTCAGTATTTCAATGTACAGTTTTTCTCATCCCTTTACAATACAGCTACAGGAGGTGTCTGTGTTGTGTAGAGTCTAGTACAGTTTTCCTTAGGTAGAACAGGCAGATTCCTATTTGGTCATTCATCATTTGCTTCCAGTATTTAGAAACAGGAGAAGGCTATATATTCTGTAGTCGTAATAACTTTTGTGCTTCTTATCATCAGCACTTAGCTGCTATTACAAGTCACTGTTGCATGTTTAAATAAACTATCCAGTAATCTTATTTTGAGGCTTCTCTTTGTAACTAGTGTGTTGACGTTCAGAAGTTGCTACACTTTTCTCCGCAGGTTGCTCAGTGTATTGACTGGACATTTAAACTGCATAGGAATATTATTCCTAAGATATTTAACCAGAATAGAAACAAAAGTGAAATTACAAATAATACTTTTTTAGGAAAATACATACAAAACAACCTCAAAGAGATTTTGTAAAGGTTTACATAGTAACCAGCAAATCTATATATTTAGCTTTTGAAAGACTGTTTTAAAATATGTTATAGATTTGCAATCCCTGTAGAATCATAGAACCATAGAATGTTTTGGGTTGGAAGGGACCCCCAGAGCCCATCTAGTCCAACCCCCCTGCAGTGAGCAGGGACACCATTACCCAGAGCAGGTTGCTCAGAGCCCTGTCCAACCTGGTCTTGAATGTTTCCAGGGATGGGGCCTCCACCATCACGCTGGGAATCCCCTTCCAGTGCTTCACCACCCTCATCATAAAGAATTTCCTCCTTATATCCAATCTAAACCTACCCTGTTTCAGTTTAAAACTATTCCCCCTTGTCTTGTCACCGCTGTCCCTACTGAAAATATTTTCCCCATGTAGATTAACGATCTATGGAGTGTGTACATGCCTATCCTGGTGTTCTGAAGTGCTACAATTATTTGTGAAAGGTTACATATCATATCCTCTTTGCCAGGACTGGCAAAATAGCCACTTAAAAATAATCTGCGAAATGCAGGAAATAAGAAAGTACTAATTGAATGCATCTAAAGGGGTACGTTGGCTTGCATCATTTTTTCACACTAAGTGCACCTGGGAAAGAAACATTATTGGCATTAGTTCAATCAGGAGATGTGGTTACCGGAGTCTTATTTTACATATGAATCAACTAACAACAGAATTGTTGTTAATTAAAGGAATTGAAATCTTCCGAAGCTGAAGTCCTTTTTAGTTTCCTGAACCATTAAATGATGCAGGTGTTGTCCGTGGGATCATCAGACTCTTTTGCCAAAGAACTGGCACTCCTACTTTTTGTACTTTTTTCACTTTCTAAAAAGAAAGTATTTGGGGCCATCATTTCACAATTTAAATTTTAAGCCAGCATGAGCAAACACTGCTTCTGAAAGGAGCAGTCTTTCTATTTCCCTCAGTCCCTCCTCGTTCACTCCCATGCCTTATTTTCTGCTGACACAGCTGTTTTCATGGCCAAGCATTGAACCGGTTCAGGGAATTGATCTGAGTTACAATTAACCAGACAAAACCAAGTAAGTAAATGAAAAAAGGTTAATTGTGACCCAGATCAAATCCCCGCTCCTTTTCATCCCACAGCTGAATGCACGCTCGTGTCGGTGCCAAGGAAGGAGACGTAAGGGAGCCTGACAGGCAATAGGATTGCTTCTTTCAGCAGCAGTACTTTGTTACGTCAGCTTATGACATTAAAGCATAGCCTCTGAGGGATTTGTTTTGCTTTCTGTCATAGCCTCTGAGAGATTTGGTTCACTTTCTGTCTTGAGCTGTTCATATTGCTAAAATATTTTACTCTCATATCACAGAAAGTATCTATCTCTATAAGTAGGTATAAGTGGGGCTGTTAGCTTGCTCCTCTAGGAACTGAGTTATAAAGTGATATCCATTAGTCCATAAAGTGATAACCAGCATCCATTAGCTGGTTAAAACCAATGTTGACAGAGACATAGGGGAAGATATTAAGTCCCTACGCATTTTTTTTTTTTTGGTTGACAGAAGAAAGTGAAACTATTAATGGTCCCAGTAAGCAAAAGGCTGCATCATAATCTTCACCCTCTGTCATACAACTGTCATAGTAAATATTTTTTACATGTGTGGGATTCTCTGGGCCTTGATGTATTTTAAGTGGCAGCAATGTCTACCCCTGCTTGTTTGTGTTTATTCTTGCACAGCCTGTTGCACTGTGCTGACACCATTATTTGGGCATTCAGTGAACCAGATCAGAGAACTGATCCAGTTATAAAATAACCCATCCAAGAAAACCCATCAGCTGGATTAGTTTCCGAGTTTGATTTACTCTGTCCACAAAAGCAGTGGAGCTGACACAGCTCAGAGTATAGCCACTATTCAAGATGGCATTATTGATTAAACTTTTATATTTGGACTACATCCCTTTGTCTAGTAAGACTTAATTCCTTCACTAGGTTAGTATATCTCACTGCCCATATGGTGACAGTGGTCTAACTGAGGTAGATCTCTGCCTGGCTTTATTAACATTAGTGAAAAAGATATCAACTACCTAATGACTCCTACTGAGCTGCTGAATTCAGGAGAGCATGAACTCAGAGCAGTTAGACCATTTAAGGTTTGGGTTTACCAGTGTTGGACTGCACCTCCTACAGCTCCAGTACTTCAGCATTCCCAGTCTGGCCCAGTGAGCATCCAGACTGCAACCCTGCAGTCTGGATGTGCTGCCTGCCTTTTGGCTGCTCGGTGTGTAATTTGCTTTGCAGGCTGCCTGATGTGCATGACTGATTCACTTACCAAGGGCAGAGTTTTTTTCAGGATGGTCTCAATTAGACTGCTACATAATTCAACATTTCAAAAGGACTTCAGAAGGATGACATTAAAGTTTATTTGCTGTTTAGGGAGCTGCCTAAAGCTCACCATCATGAATTGTTAAGTTTAGGGAAATGCTTTCAGTCTCATTCCTCTCTAGAGCTGACACAGGGCTGCAGAGCGGATCACCCTCCAATGAGGGATGGTGTCCATAGGATTCTCCCAAGGGTATGGACCTGTCTTTATTTCTGAGACAATTTTAAAGAGCTTGTTCTTAGTTTAACATAGGAACAAAGGAAATGGCAGGGAAAGGGATGGAGGAGGAAAAGTAGGCGTTGCCCATCTTTTACACATTACCTACAGGTGAAGGTAGATCAAGCCTACCTCTCTTACTGAAGAGCCTTAAATTTGCTGAAGTATTGCTTTAATAGTGCTCTGCAGTTTCCACAGCACTTAGGTCATGTACAGGCTGTCCTCTTACATTGATTTTCATGGCAATAAAATTAGCAGAGGGGAGATGGAAAAGAGAACAGGGCAACTTTGTATCTTGAGGGAGCTGCAAATGTGTTTTGAGCTTTCTCTCAGCCTTGACTTCTTCAAGCTCCCTGCCTGCAGTGCGTGGCTGGTTTCTGCAGGATGCCTGTGGCTGCTGCCCTGGCTCCTGCTGGCTGATGGCTGCTGCACCTGTGACAAATTAAATTAGCCACAGCTGGGCTGGCTGGAGGCCATGGCAACAAGTTGTCAGGCAGTAATAGCTGGTTTAGATTTGGACTGGGTTGCAAGCTCAAGAGAGGACAACTGTGATCTCTTTTCCTTCCAGGTAAGGATTTCTAGATTCACTAAAAAATCAAAATTGCAACTAGATCTTTGTTAAGCCTCTTTCACTGGAAGAAGCCAGTCTTTCTTTTTGATTTTAGTTGTGCTGTATAGCTCATAATTTCCTATTGATTAATTTTCCATCAGTTCTGTAAGGTATGGAACTGTAAAATGTTTTCTATTTTTGCTGGTCTCATTGGGATTGTTCAGCTGAACAAAATTAAATACATTTGTGCTGGCACCATCGCAGCCTTGGTATAGGTTTATTTAAGTGTTGTTTTGCAATCATGTTCTCTCATTCTTGTTTGTATTAGTATCAATATTTTCTATGTATTTATCCAAAAGTATAAGAATCACTTTCTAGTATAGGGATAATTGATCTTCCCATGACTTTGTCTATCAAAATCTTTATATAGATAAGAGCTAGAAGACAGGTGTCAACAAACTAGGGAAAAAAGGAATTTTAGCAGTAAATCACAATTGGGTTTGGAGGTAAGTGGGGCAGGATGTTCAGCTAGGATCCAGTGTAATTTGGAGACTGGCTCCTGCTAATTAATTTGCTCCATCCTTGGACTAGATCTAGTCCAAGTGCCATGTGCAGAGCTGGGTGAGCTTAGAGTAGGTTGCTCACAACCGTGTCCAATTGTTTTTTTAATATCGCCAAGGATGGAGACTCCATAACCACTCTGGGCAACATGTGCCAGTGTTTCACCACTGTCATAGTGAACAAGTTTTTTCTTATGTTTAAATGGCATTTCCTATATTTCAGTTTGTGTACATTGCCACTTGTCCTGTCAATGAGAAGGGTCTGACTCCATTGTCTTTACATCCTCCATCAGGTACTTGCACACCTTGATAAGATCCCTGTGAGAGGCTTCTCTTCTCCATGATCTCCCAGCCTCTCCTTGTACATCTGATGTCCCGATCCCTCAATCATCTTGGATGGTAGACCCTCTCCAGCATGTCCATGTCTCTCTTCTACTGGGGAGTCCAGAATTGAGCACAGAACTCCAAATGTGTCTCATCTGTGCTGAGTAGAGGGGAAGAATCATCTTCCTAAACCTACTGGCAACTCTTATTCTAATGCAGCCCGGGATGCTGTTAGCCACCTTTGCCACAAGGGCACATCCATGGCTCACGGACAACTTCTTGTCCACCAGGGCCCTCCAAATCCTCTTCTGCAAAGCTGCTTTCCAGCCACTTAGCTTCCAGCCTGTTTTGGTGCGTGGTCCCAGGTGCAGAACTTTGTTGAAATTTATAACATTCCTGTCTGCCCATTGCCTTAGCCTGTCCAGGTCCTTCTGACTGGCATCACAACCATCAGGTGTATCAGCCATTCCTCATAGTTTGTGCTATCTGCAAACTTGCTCAGTCTTGTCATCCAGGTTAAATCCTCCCAGTAACGGTCTTGGGGATGCACCACTAGTGACTGGCCTCCAGGTGAGCTCCGTGCAGCTGATCACAACTGCCTGAGCCCAGCAGTTCAGGCAGTTTTCAGTCTACTTCACTGTCCCCTTGTGTAGTCTGTACTTTATGTATGAGGATGTTAGAGGAGACAGTGTCAAAAGCCTTGCTATAGTCAAGATAAATAACATGCGCTGCTCTTTCCTCATCTGCTGACCTACTAACTCCTGATGGAGATATTCACAGTAGGAACAATGTATGCCAGTGGCAAAGGTGTGCAGAAGGACATCATGATATCGAGTGACTAGATGAAAAAAGGCAGATGAATTTAGCCCAGATAAATGTTAAATGATATACATGTAAGGAAGAAAATAGTTACTTTGAATAGAGATGCAAAAGTAGTTATTTCTACTCGGGGTCAAAATTTGTATTATAATAGTTCCATGGTAACATCAGTTTTGTGCTGAATAACAGTTTAAAGAGCTGACTCTGCATCTTTGTTCCTTTGTTTCTTTCATTTGTTTTAAAGCTATCATTTTTTTTTTTTTTTAGATTGGGTTGATAAGCAGCTTCTATAAAGGAATCTGTTAATCAATAGCACTACTTTCCTAGGGGAAATCCCTCTCTCCCCTCAGACCTCAGACTTGCCCATGTGTCAATAATTATTTTAAATCAATTCAGTCAATAATAACCTAAGACAGGACAATCCACGTGGTAGAGACACTTTTCATAGGGGTGAGTGTTTATGAAACACTCCCAATTGTGTTTTAGAATATTTTGGTTTTGGTACAAATCCTTGGCTTCCAAGATCATAGAGAAAGCCTTTAAATCATGTAGTTTTAATGGAGACCAAGGCATTTACCTGCATTTATCCATTTGGCAATGGTCTGACCCTCCATTGCTACTTCTCTGTTGCGTGGAAGAACCACTAATGAAATCAGAGGGATCTCACAACTACGAATTAAGTGAGAACTTGGGTTCCAGCTTGGTTACAGAATTGTCCTGGTTAAACCACAACAAGAATGAACAGGGCAATTCTGGGACACTTTACTTACTTCTCATTGAGAGGACCTGAGTATCATCAGTAAATAGCCTTGAGTTGCAGGTGAAATGGAAGGCAAGACCGCTTCTGTTCAAAAGGGAAGCCCAAGCTGCGTGAAATGGATTTGGCATAGCTGGGAGAAGAAGTTAGCATCTTTCAGGCTACTGTCACCCAATAAGTAAGATTGTTTCTCAATTAGGTAAAGTTTGCTGAGAAACATGGTGCCTCCTTCCTGCACATATGCACTCAGTCTGTGCATCCCACCAGTGCTGTAAACACTGTGAGCCATAAGCATTGTCTCAATCTTAAAGGGGCAAACCTTGTCTGACAGAGTTTAATGTTGTTGCAAGAAGTCAGCAGAATTTTACCCTCTCTGTCATGGCGGAAATGCTTGGTTGAAAAAAGAATAATGGCATTCTTCCTCCTATATACAGTCAATACGCTTTCATTGCCTGCCTCACAAATGTGCTTTTAGTCATGTGTGCCGAATATTTTCCAGCTATTTGCCTTAACATTGATCTATTATTTATTTGGAAGGTGCAGAGCCATAGTATGGCTCTCAGAAGATTTGAACTCATTTATCTTTGGAGACCCTAAATATATCTGTTGCAGATTTTGGGTTTGTTTTGGCAATACTCAAAGAAAATGGAGTGTTAGTTTATTGAAAGAGTACATGGTGTATGCAGTTATATTCATGACAGCAGCTTTTTTATGTATAGCTCCAATTCATATGAGGGCCTAGAGGCCCTTGGCATAAGTGATGAAAGCTATTAGTAAAACATCTCAGTGCTCCAAATTATCCTGTTTATTATATTACTGAAAGCAAAATTGTAAAGTTTCTGCGATTAAAATGAAACTTCATTATTGACTGAGTATTCTGGAATGATATATTTGAACAACATGTCAAGTTTGGAGATAGGAATTTCTTTTGCAAAGTAAAATGCAGTCCTAAAGAGGTATGCAGTGGAATTAGATCAAGCTTGTTTATAATTCCTAGCAAATACGTGTCCAGATCATACAAGTAACTAGCACCAGTTGTCATGCTGGTAGACAGCAGCATGCAGTACAGAAGCAAAAGGATGAATAGACCAGAAGACTGAACTCATTTCTACTGCTCATACATTGGGGGAAAGAGAATGAGAAGGAAAGTTCATGACAGAAGAAATAGCAGCAAAAGACTGAAGTGTCTGATTCAGGAGAGAGAAAGCTAGGTGCTGAAATGTAGACAATAGGATGAAAAAGGAGGATATAGTGATATTATTTCATGTATATACTTACTTCCTGTTAGCTGGTGAAAGATTTGTGGTAATTTTCTCATCCTTTTCTGCTTCCTAAAGAAACGTGTCATTAATATGAGTTAGGAAAAAAGTTAAAACTTTTCAAAGTATGTTTGGCTTCTAAAATATTTGTTGAGGCTCCTGCTTTGAGTGGTGTATTCATAGCATGCTATTGGTGTTTTACATCTCTATAACTAAATAGTAAAGCTGCTGTAAAATGGAGCAGGAAATAACATAAAATTCCATAGGTTTCAGACAAAATTCTTTACTAATTTCTCCTTTGGGATTTAAAAACAATGCGTACACTAAATTTTCAGAAGACATTAGAATGTAGTATGTGCTAATCCATTTTCCCTGCTTCTTTGGAGACAACTCAGCCAGTTTAGTTTAGGCTGCGTGAAAAATCCCTGTCCTGTACAGAAGGTACAGTGTGTACCTTTGCACACACGCACACGCATGTGGCTATGCGTGAATCCTGGTGCTAACAGTTGGTTCCACTCATCCTGCTTTTGGGAGAAGAAGTGGAAGCTAGGAATAATAGCTAACTTTATTAGTAACCTCAGAAGTGTTTTTAAAAAAACCCACCAATTGCATTGGAGAATTTTAGGAGACAGGAGTCTAGTGTAGCCTTTGATTTTTCAGCCGTGCTATGTATTCTGACTATAAATGTTGCTATGAGAAGCTGGCTGAAATACTTGTTTCCAGTAGTGGCTGAGTCTGGAGCAAATGCTTGCTACTTGTGCGTTCAAAGATAAATTTTCCGGGAGTTTTCTACCTCGTTACAAGGCGCCTTACAGCTCCTCCCGGTGGTAAAGCGTTGCAAAATGAGGACAAGGAAGATGTTAAGACGGTGTCCTTTGTACTAGGGCAGCACAGATAATCAAATACAATATATATTAAAAAAACCTTAATCAAATGATTCATAATCTGTCAAATCCTTAAAAGAGTGTGGAGAAATAAGAGTGTTGTATATGCTTGCTGTCCTGTAGGATAACTTTCAGATTGCAAGCTGAAAAGAATGGAAACATGGGGTGAATGCAACCCCAGTAAATGAAGTAAGATCAGAAACATTAGCAATTGGTGACAACTGAAGCATAAATTCCAATGGTGCTTTCAGAAAATGCATCTGTATGCCCAGGGTTTGGTAGCCTTCGGTAACCTGGGACATAGCACCATTGATGTGTATTTTTAATGACATTACCCTCCCGCCTACAGGCAAACACGAGTTGTAATGCTTAAACCATGCTGCTTTAGTAGATTCTTAACACAATCCAGCAAATATAGCACACACCCATTGTTTTATAAATAAACACAGTATCTTTCTTCTTGGAGAAAGGCCACGAGATGTACTCTAAGTTAATTATAAGGAATTAAATATAAATTTGAGGCAACCTACTAATTGTCCTCCCACTAATCCACCTCAAAATGATCTTTAGCACCCTTTACTTCACTGGTCTTTTGAACCATGTAAGTTTATAGCTAATACAGCTCTGTGTTCTAGGTCATTTGGTGCTAGCCAGCCAGTTAGTTGTCTGGAACTGATACCGTGGGCCAATACGGCAGAAATCTCCCCAATCTGGCTTTACTTTTGCATAGAGCACAAGCTGGTATACGTAGCTTTTGCACAGCAGGAGTTGTCTGGAGCACAATAGCAGCTTTTTGGAGCAGAAGAATTGCTAATGGCTTTCACTGATAACAGTTGCTGCACTTTTAGGGACATACAGATGCCCTGTGAATTCCTGCAGATTCTGAGGAAGAGCTGGGAAAGCTCTAGACTTGCTCAAGCCCTAAAGAGGTCTGCTGATAAATTCACCCATTTGCAAAAACTGTATTTTTTTTTATTTCTCCCTTGCACTGCTGATGCAAGTTGTAAACAGGAATCCTGCAAAGGCTGGTCACTGGTTTGCAGGTATTGATTCTAAGGGACCATACTCTTATTAAACTTTGGTTTGGTTTTCCCCTCACCCCTCCTTTTCTGGTATGTTGTGCAGGATTTCATTGCTTTACTCTCCTGGTTGGAGTACAGGGACATTTGTGTCTTCAGAAATGACTGATTAGTTTGTACCTACAGAGAGCAAGGTAACAGGAGTGCATCTCTCCTCCACAGATAATTTGAGGAGCTAGGCTTTCTCACACTGATCTTTAGCTAGCTTAAAGCAGAGGAACTGGTAGTATTATTGACACCTTTGTCATGCTTATGCTTGTAACATCTTTTTAGTTGTCCTTTTGGTCAAGCATTTGATAAAATGCAGTTTATTGATGAAGCTATGCAAAGAAGTATCTATCATATTGCATATCATACAGCTGTGTTCTTAAACACTTCAGCAGGTCTCTGTTGTAACTGTCAGCACATTTTACTGCTATGCCCCAGCATGTATGGATTACCACATCAGTTCTAGGTTTTTGCACTGTTTTGTTTTGCCAATGACCAGGCATTTTGCACGAACTCTGCAAATTACTATTAGCAGTGTTTTTTCTTTGGCTCAGATTTAGGCCAGCAATAATACCAACCTGGCCTGGGGCTGGTTTTAGCACGACTTGCATTCTTTGCTGCTCCCTTTTCTGAAGTTGCTTTGTTCTGTTGTTTTTTGTTTTTATCATGATCTATAAAATGGAGCCTATTATGGGGGGAGGAGGGCAGTTCTCAGAGCAAAAATAGGGTATTAGAACAACACTTAGCGTGGTCCAGATAAACCTCTTGTTTGACTATGATATTATTTCCTGAGAGATCTATACTCTTTTCTTTCAGATGAGGTCCAAAACCATGTAAAGTTCTAGTAGATATATTACTATGACATTTTTCTCTCTCTCTCTCTGTCTTTTTTTTTTTTTTTTTTTTTTTCTCCCAAGGCAGATCTGGAAGCTGACTTCTCTTTGCTCCTAACAAAAATATGGCAGGACTAGTTTCACAAGCTGACAGCCACCTGATCACTACTCGCTGGATCCATCCAGTTGTTCTTGAGTACTTTGAACAAGATCACAACATCCTCTTGATCTCTTTGAATCCCAGGCCTCCATCATATGCAAGAGTCCAGATTATTTTAATAGTAATGTGTTTATCCAAATGTCTGTATATAAGTGCTTTGGCGGTCAGCAATGCTGTGATACCTAGTCCTCTCATAAAACTAAACCCTTTGGAAACCCCTGAAGTCAGAGAAGCATTATTTGCTACCTGGATTATGGGAGAACTTTCAAAAGGGCTTTGCAATACAATATGAAAAAAAATCCTCTATTTCAATATACATGTAGGCAACTGGATGGCTAGCTAACAAAGATATTGTACGTATCTTGTAGACAAATAGTTCAGCTTGTTTGACCCCTGTGCCTTGAATATCTGACCCCTTAGTAATTACATGTGTAGCATCCAGTTTCTTATATTAGATGCCTCTACTCATACCGACATGATGGGCATTATACCAAGGAGAAACATCAAAAAAACTATTAGGTTTCTGTTACCACAATCTCACGGGTAAGCAAAGACTGCTTCAGTAAAAATATGATTTGTGAAAATGAGTGTCTGAAAGATGGTATTAAATTTTTCTTGGTATATATCATCATAAGTACTACCAATAGGTTGAAGTGCCCACTTCAAGTAGACAATATCAGTGAAGCAATTAATCCTTTGTGATTCCTTTGTGCCTTGAAGCATTTGTTTCTTGTCTGACAAAAGAAACATTCTGCCTCTGTATTGCTGTTTCACATGAAATTTGTTTGTCACTTCCTAGAAATTTACTCCTAGCTGGAATTATAGCTGCCTTGCTCTCTTGACACAATAGTATTTGAACACTTTTTCACTGAGAACAGGGGTGCAGCACTTTACTGAATTTTTTTTATTTAAGTCTTATTCAGGTGTTCAGGCAACATGTGGATTTACAATATGATTGAAGCTCTGGGGAGCTCTTAGGAGAGTATCCCATGTATTAATGCTTTGGAGTAACACTAGGTGGACACCTGGATCTTCTGAAACTGTGTGAATTTTATGTTATGTAGTCTCATTTAGAATGGCATACACTAAATCCTCCTTCATTGCTACTTCCATGCTTTTGGCACTTACTTATCTTCCAAAAATGTATTCAGTATCATTGCAAACAGGATCAATTACTTGCTAGTATTATGGAAATAATTGCAGTACCAGTAGGTGCAGGAACAACACTGGGTTTGCTGCACACAATGTTGGTTTCAGTGACTATCTTGGAAAAGCTGCTGCTCATATGGAAAGGCTACCCTGTATACTGCAAGATTCTGATAACCTCTATAAATAGACTTGGCACCACTGGTGATTCATTGGATTTTTATCACACTGAGGGACTCAATGTTGGCTGTGAAAAGGTAGCGTAGTCTTCTGTCTCACATGATCATAGAATCATAGAATCCCTTGGTTGGAAAGGACCTTTAAGATCATTGAGTCCAACCGTGCCTAACCTCTACTAAACCATGTCCCTAAGTGCCTCATCTACTGTCTTTTAAATACCTCCAGGTAAGTTCAACTGCCTCCCTGGGCAGCCTGTTCCAGAGTCTGACAACCCTGTCAGTAAAGAGATGTTTCCTAATATCCAGTCTAGACCCGCCCCTGGCGTAACTTGAGGCCATTTCCTCTTGTCCTCTCACCTGTTACTTGGGGGAACAGACCCACACCCACCTTGCTACAACCTCCTTTCAGGTAGCTGTAGAGAGCGATAAGGTCTCCCCTTCTCCAGACTGAATGACCCCAAGTCCCTCAGCCGCTCCTCATAAGACTTGCTCTCCAGACCCTTCACCAGCTCCGCTGCCCTTCCTTGGACCCTCTCCAGCATCTCAATGTCTTTCCTATACTGCGGTGCCCAAAACCGAACACAGCACTTGCGGTGCGGCCTCACCAGTGCCGAGTGCAGCGGGACAATCACTTCTCTAGCCCTGCTGGTTATACTATTCCTGATGCAGGCCAGGATGCCGTTGGCCCTCCTGGCCACCTGGGCACACTGCTGGCTCATGTTCAGCCAGCTGTCGACCAACGCCCCCAGGTCCTTTTCTGCCTGGCAGCTTTCCAGTGGCTCCTCCCCAGGCCTGTAGCATTGCCTGGGGTTGTTCTGACCCAAGTGCAGGACTCGGCACTTGGCCTCGTTGAAGCTCATATAGTTGGCCTCGATATCCTGGTATGGCCAGTACCAATAGGGTGAGGTAGAAAACTGAGGCCTCATTAGTTTCTTTCCCCTTGTGAGTCCTCAGCTGAAATACCTGGAGTACTGCAAGGTAGTAGAGATGTGAGGGACTCTATTCTCAGTGTAAAACAAACAAGAAAATTCAGGTTTGTAAGATGATGCACGAGGATCCTTTGCAGTTTACAGGATCAGTTAAAAATGAGCTCAAATTACCTAGCTGTTTCTTTTTCACTGGTGGTAAAACTAAGTCATGTCTTGAAGTGGTTATTATAAGCATTTCAGAAAAACTACCAGATGATAAAAGAAACAAATTCTGAGAGGCACACCTTAAACATTTTGCACATGCAGGCTGCAAGAGCTTTACAGCTGCACTTCAGACATAGTACTTGTTTCTTCGTTCTTTGATCTTCAATACAATTACATGGTGTAAGGTAAATATGGTGAATTTGCTTCAGGAGTTTATTACAGACATATTTAACACATTTCACAGGCCTAAATAGTTAAAATTTTATCAAATTCATGTGGCATAACCACAGGTTTTAGAGCATGAGAGATTCTCTCAAGAAAAAGACACACAAATTACAAAATATTACGCAAGTCAGGTTTCAAGAAAGGTCGATTTTTTTGTTGTGGTTTTGCAGTTGCATAAAAGTGTTGGGGAATTTATTCATGTAGGTGAAAGGAGAGACTAATTTATGCAAATCTTGCTTAGAATAGTCACTGCTGGAACAAAAAGGTGTTCCACCCAAAGTACCACTCCAATGGTACTGACGTACAGGTAGAAATGAGGATATAGAGTCATTCATCAGTATTACTGAAAACCTGTGCTATTTTGATTATACATGAATAGACTACATAGCTGTAGACTGTGTTCTTAAACACTGCAGGTGTTAGTACTGACAGTCGCTCTCATCCTGAACAGTCTGAAAAACATGGGTCTGGTGTCAGGTAGTTGGACCACCTCTCTGTAGACCTGAGTAGCGTCATCTCTGGAGGCAAGAGGTATATGTTTTGTTGCCTCTCCCCAGCAGGTAGTGGCGTTTTAGGTAGCATTTGCCAGGCTTTGGAAGGAATTCCACTTACGAACTTATTGTAGAAGGTATAGTGTGTGTACCTGTGAAAAGGAAGGCAGAGAGAAAGGGGAAATGAAGCCTTTAGAGATAGTTTCTACTTTCTTCACCATCTATGAAATTTGCATCTATGCTTGTGGGGAGCCCATTTTTTTTTAATGGCGAAGGTTATTCTACATGACTGTGTGTCACTGAAAACATGATGAAATGCTGGTGTTCTGGTGTTCCAAAGCTTTCAAAAATAAAATGTAACCTTTCTCTGGGCCTAAGTGCATACTGTAAAAGCTTAAGTACAAATATGCCAATTCTTCAGTGGCAGTTAATAAGAGCTCTCTTACTCTCTCATGAAGGACAGTATCATAGAATCATAGAATGGTTTGGGTTTGAAGGTACCTTAAAGATCATCTAATTCCAACCTCCCTGCCATGGGCAGAGACACCTCCCACTAGACCAGGCTGCTCAAGGCCCCATCCAACCTGTCCTTGAACACTTCCAGGGAGGGGGCATCTACAGCTTCTCTGTACATATATGTACGCCCTCTCTCAGCCTGTCCTCATAGGAGAGATGCTCCAGTCCTCTGGTCATCTTCGTGGTCCTCCTCTGGACTTGTTCCAACACATCCATGTCCTTCTTATGTTGGGGATTCCAGAACTGGACACAGGACTCCAGGTGGGGTCTCTCAAGAGAGGAGCAGAGGGGAAGAATCATCTCCCTCAACCTGCTGGCTATGCTCCTTTTGATACAGCCCAGGATACGGTTGGCCTTCTGGGCTGTGAGAACACATTGCCGGCTCATGTCAAGCTTCTCATCAACCAGCACCCCCAAGTCCTTCTCTGCAGGGCTGCTCTCGATCCCTTCATCCCCCAGCCTGTATTGAAACCATGGATTGCCCCATCCCAGGTGTAGGACTTTACACTTGGCCTTGTTGAACCTCATAAGGTTCACACAGGCCCGCTTCTCCAGCTTGTCCAGGTCCCTCTGGATGACATCCTGTCCTTCTGGTGTCACAACTGCATCGCTCAGCTTGGTGTCGTCTGCAAACTTGCTGAGGGTGCACTCGATCTCGCTGTGTGTCATTGAGGAACACATTAAAAAGCACTGGTCCCGATATGGACCCCTGAGGGACACCACTCATCACCAGTCTCCATCTGGACATTGAGCCATTGACCATTACTCTCTGGATGTGACCATCCAACCAAATCCTTGTCCACCGAACAGTCCACCCATCGAATCCATATCTCCAATTTTGAGAGAAGGATGTTGTGGGGGATTGTGTCAAAGGCTTTACAGAAGTCCAGACAGATGGCATCCATACCACTGACATGGTTACTCCATCATAGAAAGCCACAAGGTTGGTCAGGCAGGACTTGCTCTTGGTGAAGCTGTGCTGGCTGTCTGCAATCACTTCCCTGGCTTCCACGTGCCTTAGCATAGCTTCTAGGAGGATCTGTTCCGTGATCTTCCCAGGCACAGAGGTGAGGCTGACAGGTTGGTAGTTCCCAGGGTCTTCTTTTCTACCCTTTTTAAAAGTGGGCACAATGTTGCCCTTCTCCCAGTCACTGGGGGCTTCACCTGACCGCTATGACTTTTCAAATATTATGGAGAGTGGCTTGGCAACTACATCAGCCTATTCCCTCAGGACTCTGGGATGCACCTCATCAGGTCCCATGGACTTATATATGTTCAGGTTCCTCAGGTGGTCACAAACCTGATCTTTGCTTACAATGGGTGGAGTTTTACACCCCTGGTCCCCATCATGATGTCCCTTCACTCGGGTGGGGGGAGGAGAGCAGTTGCCAGTGAAGACTGAGGCAAAAATGTTGTTGAGTACCTCAGCCGCCTTCTCCTCTGCTGATATGCAATATCATGTTCTTTCCAATTTTTCTTTCTGTTATTTTTGAACAAAACCACTCACTGTAGCAAAGATCAATTTGATCCCTCTGGCTGTAGCAGCCCATAACTTGGTCACCTTTTGTGCCTCTGTCTCTCTTCAGAAAGCTGATTATATCTGTAGATTACATATTAGGCAGTATTTATGTTACACATATTTGAAGAAGAGTATTTGGAACAATCTTCTGCTCACTGCAGCTGCAAACTATCTTTGGGAAGCTGTATATGGAGCAATTTCTGGAGTTTGGCTGAGCTGGGTAAAAAGTATCTAAAATGTCACCTTATATAGATACAAAAATAGAAAAAAAAATGGATGAACATGTGTTGCTTAGTACTATCGTAAAGCTTAGGAACCTAATTCCTCATTGTGCTGGGTGCTGTCCAAAAAAACCCACCACAAAACAATGAACAAAAGGCTTTTCTGCCACAAAGAGCTTACAATTTAAGAGACAACAGGGTGGAGAAAGACAGTGAAGCATAAAGAAATAAACAGCTGCCTCTGAATTCATAGGAGACTGGTACAGTTGTCATTGCTGGGCATGTAAAAGAAAGTGGATAAGAGCACAGTTTCAAAATCCTCCAGTGCCCTATTCTATAAAGAATAAATGTATTTATGTGATGTGTTGGGATTGATAACTCTATCTTGTAAAAGCTGGTATAAATTCCCCTAAATAATGAAATACATACATGCACACAGTACAGCCTTTGCCATTTCTTACATTTTTTATTTTAAGAAGGAAAAGAAAATAAACACATTTTCTGCTGCACAATGAACCTTCCTCTCAAATGTTTTGAGTTGTGGGACTTCAGCCTTACAGGAGTGATCTCTACTGCGTGTGTTTTGGGACTGAACATCTCCGTCCTTTGAACTCTATGATCTGAGATAATGTGGTTTATTGATGAGATCAATGGCAGCCTTGTCCCTAGAGACCATGAAACGGTGATGTTCAAGATTCTGAGGGAGATGAGGTAGGCAAAGGACAGAGAACTGATCCTGGACTTAAGAAGAGTGGACTTTGGCTTATTTAGGGAGCTGGTAAGTGGGGTCCTGTAGAAGGCATCTCTGAAAGGCAAAGGAGCTCAAGAGACCAGACTCACTTTGAAGACAGTGTCCTTAAGGAGTAAGAGTTGTCCATGCCAGAACTCAGAAAAATGGGTATATGTGTCACAAGACTGGCTTCACCAAACAGGAAACATGTGATGGAGCTCCAAAGCAAAAGGAACATAGGTAAGAGGCAGAAGGAGGAACAGACTACTAAGAAGGAGTGGGTGGTAATAGGAAAGCAAAAATTCAACTAGAGCTGAAACTGACAATAAATATCAAGGGCACAGTTACTACTACATTAGCAGCAAAAGAACAAATGAGGAAAATGAAGGCCCATGGCTAAATGGGCTGAATAAATTAGTGGCAGCAGATACAAATAAGACTGAGGTACTCGGCACTTTCTTTGCCTGTCTTTACCAGCATCTCCCAGGCTTTTGTGCCTGGAGACAGTTTCAAACAGGAGAGGAACTACTGGTAGTGGAGGAGGATCAAGTCAGGGTTGAGAAATTGCAACCTGTACAAGTTCATGGGACCAGATGCATCAGCCTCCTTTATGTCCCTGGGAAATTACAGTGCAAGTCCTCTTGGAAGACAGTTCTCAGCACATGAAGAAGAAAATTGAGAACAGACAGTGTGGATTTGCCAAGTGTAATATAGTTGACCAACCTGATTCATTTTATAATGAAATAACTAGATCTATGGATGATAAAGGAGCAGGGAACATTGTCTACTTTTACTTTAGATGGGTGACAAGATCTCACACAGCATCCAACTGCACAGGTTGGGGTGTTACAATCTAGCTGGGAGAAAAACTGCCATTTTCACTAGTTTTAGTTCATTTCTTCAGTTGACTTTTGAGTGTTTGCAGTCATACAGCTTCTGCAAATGGCCTTTATATTTATTGTTCCATATTCCAGTTGTTCCTACTACTACAATTAACATCAGGAAATATTTTTCTCTATAAATGTTCCTTTCAGATGTAATGGTATTGACAGAATTGAGACATGGGCCTGTGCGAACTTCTTGAAGATCAACAAGGCCAGGTGCAAGGTCCTGCACATGGGTTGGAGCAATCCCAAGAACAAACACAGGCTGGGCAGTGAATGGATTGAGAATAGCCCTGAGGGGAATGATTTGGGAGTGTTGGTTGATGAGAAGCTCAACATGACCCAGTAATATATATTTGCAGCCCGGAAAGCCAACCGTACCCTGGGCTGCATCAAAAGGAGCATGGGTGATTCTCCCCCTCTACTCTGCTCTCATGAGACCTTACCTGGAATACTGTGTTCAAATCTAGGGTCCCCAACATAAGAAGATAATGGACCTTTTGGAATGGGTCCAGAGGAGGGCCAGAATGATGATCAGAGGGGCTGGAGCACCTCTCCTATGAAGACGGGCTGAGATAGTTGGGCTTGTTCAGCCTTGAGAAAAGGCTCTGGGGAGACCTAGCAGCCTTCCAGCACCTCCAAGAAAGCTGGAGAGGGACTTTTTACAAGGGTATGTAGGGATAGGGCAAAGGTTAATGGCTTTAAACTGAAAGAGGGCAGATTTAGATTAGCTATAAGGAAGAAATTTTTCACTCTGAGGGTGGTGAGGCACTAGAAAAGGTTGCACAGAGGAGTTGTGGATGCCCCCTTCCTGGAAGTGTTCTAGGCCAGGTTGGACGGGGCTTTGAGCAACCTGGTCTAGTGGCAGGTATCCCTGCCCATGGGAGGGGGCTTGAAACTAGATGATCTTTAAGGTCTCCTCCAACCCAAACCATTCTATGATTCTATATGAAATAACTTACTTGGTACAAGTCATTCCCCCCCACCCCCTGCTCCACTTGGGATAGATAGTTGTGCGTTTGTTTTGGTTTGGTTTTTTTGCCCCTGTTGCCATTTTTCTGAGTTAAATGTTTTTATTATATTCTCTGACTCTTCTCAGTGTTGATTCATGCAACACTTATCACATTGGTAGGATGCTCTTCTGTGAATTGCCTTCTAGTTTCAATATCACTTCTGTTGAGTTACCAATTGCAGTGTTGATTTATCAATCCCAGATAAATAAATAAACTAAATTTCCCAGTACTTAGAGTTATAAAAAATATTTACATTGCTTAAACAGCAATTAGACTCTTACCTTCTGAGGTTATTCCTCTCTACACCAGTTTTTCCACTGATGCAATACTCCTGACTTAGAGACCTTGATCTTGGTCTATGCAAGTTTGTGTCACCTGTAGAGGCAGAAACATCTATTTAAAAAAATCCCTGCAGTTTCTGAAAGTCCTCTCTGCAAAGAAGTATCAACCAAATATCTTAGAGTACGTAACATTCATATCACAAACAGATGATTCCATGGCCAAATCAACTTGGAGGGAAGCTTCATGTGTGCCTCGGTGGCTAAGAGAGCCAATGGGATCCTGGGGTGCATCCGGAGGAGTGTAGCCAGCAGGTCAAAGGAGGTGATCCTCCCCCTCTACTCTGCCCTGGTCAGGCCCCACCTGGAGTATTGTGTCCAGTTCTGGGCTCCTCGGTATAAAAAGGACAGGGATCTCCTGGAGAGAGTCCAAAGAAGGGCTACGAAGATGATTAAGGGCCTGGAGCATCTCCCCTATGAGGAAAGGCTGAGTAAGTTGGGACTCTTCAGCCTTGAGAAGAGAAGACTAAGGGGGGACCTAATTAAAGTTTATAATTACGTGAAGCAGGGGATGCAGGGGGAATCAGCCAGCCCCTTCTCAGTGGTCTGTGGGGATAGGACAAGGGGCAATGGCTGCCAGCTGGAACACAGGGAGTTCCGCACCAACATGCGGAAAAACTTCTTCCCAGTGAGG
>KL263911.1:0-18987 GCA_000699545.1 Podiceps cristatus
GAGTGAGTGAGTGGCTGTGTGGTATCCGTTTACCATCTGAGGTTAAACCACGACACGCCATCATTCTACAGCTCCACTGTGCTGTTTTGTCCTGTCAGATTTATGCCATGATAATAGATATATAATATTACTCTTACTTTAGGCTAAGAGAGAATACACAGTACCTTTGTCAAAAAGGCTATACCAGCCATGCCATGCTTTGATACTAAGGTGATGTGCGCTATATGAATAATCACACAGGTACCTTTCCCTCTCAGAGCAGTAGTGAATTTTTTTTTTTTTTTTGTGAGTTATGACACGCACAAGGAGGGTTGTCTAGGGGACAGAAAACATCTTTTGCAGAGCAGTCCTACTACCTGCCGCTGTATTAAAAGCTTCAAGATTTGCTTTTGTATTATTCTCTTTATGTCTTATATTCACCTAAATCTTACTTTCACTTAGATGTAATCTCAAGTGAAAATAAAAATAAATGAGTATCCTAAACTCCTTGCAAACCATTTCTGATGCTTTTGCTTTACATTTTTCATGGTGCTATCCATCAAAAGCTAATCTCTCAATAAACTCAGGCAATGCATTGCACTTTCTTCCTTCACATGGCCCTTGAGAAAGCATGAGAGAATTTTCTAATACGATGAAGTGTTTTCTAGTACAGGATGATAAAGAACAGAATCTTTTCTCTTTTTTATTTTCTTTTTTTTTTATTTTATCACTTTGATGCAACAGGGACACAGAAGAACAGATTCCTTGCAGACGACAGAAAAGCCACTTTAAAGAATTGCTGAGTTGCTTATTGCATTAGCTTCGACATGAGGACCCATGGTCTCTATTGCATGGGTCTCATGAAGTTACCATGTAAATCAAATTAATTCAAGTAGCTTTTGTCATATTAAGTTATAGTACATGTGCTGTAGGTCCAGGATGGTGGGACATCCAAAAGATTCTGAGGCTTTAGTTAGGCTTGGATAATCATCAAAAGGCTTGGAAACTTTTTTGAGCTATATGAACTATTTTTGTCTGTGAAATCAAGCTGGAAATCTTCCAAGAATGGCTCCTGGGGAAGATTATTGTTATTTCAATCATCTAGCCAAAGAAAGAGCCTATTGTCATGTATGATTATTGGCCTAATCCTGCAAACCATGCACAGTGCTTTCAAACATAAAGTCAGTAAAAGTAAGCATAATAATATCTATATATATTTCAGGAATTATTTCTACTTTAGCAATAGAGTGAAAAGAATGTTAGGGAGACAAGCTATGTTACATGCCACACTTTGCATACTTCTGATTCCTGCTTGTTTGGCCTATAAGCAAACAGAGCAGGACCTTGCTGGGAAGGGACCCTTTTATTGTTTTGTGTTAGTGTGCAGTAATGGTGACTTGGTTGATGGGTGTGGGTCTATTAATTCTGATAATACTATAAAAAATATAATTGTTAACTTCTGCCTTGTTTGACACTGAAAGCTGGCGGGACATAGTCAGCTTGATGGTGAAAAAAACCCTCCCATCAGTAAATGGGAATATTTAGAGATTTAGTTATTTAGTGCACAAACTAATTCCTATTCAGTGAGTGCACATGCATGTTATGTATTTTGTATTCTGTAAACTCCTTCGCAACGTGGTATATGGTACAAATGATATGAGTTGTATAGGTTCTTTGATATGGCAGAGCGAATGCTCTTAGCATTTTTGATGACTCACACTGTCACTCGTGAATTAATAAGTGATCTGAACTCTTCAGTGTAATGAACCCTATCATTTATTAAAAAGGGAAAAGTGTTCCTGTAATTAGTATGGTGATGTTTGACAGGAAAAGTGAATTTTTGAGGGACTACTACTATTAAATATTGTCATTAAATACTATTCATTTTTATGCTTGGCAAAGCACTTTCTGGTAGCAGACTGGATAAAATGTAAAGAAGTGTTTGTTGTAAAAGTGTTCTTGAACAAATTTTGACTAGTGTCTATGCCGTGATTTTCTTAATGGTTGTGAAATAGAGGAATTCCCAGTAAAGGGCTCTGTCCAAGACATATCCTCAGGACTTTTAGTGGGGCTCAATGTCAATAGTAAATAGGAAATGAACATTCATCTATCTCTACGTCAGTATTGCCTGAGCCAGAGACCAAGTGTTTCTGTGACCCTGAAAGTCTTTCTATAACCTCCTTTCACTTAGTTTGTTACAACTGGCATTGCGTACAGAGGAAGAAAAATAAGGTGATGTGAATTGGCCAATGTTGATATAAAATGCTACCACTCAATGAAAGAACTCCAGAACTTCTTCATGAGGAAAGGAACAAAAAGTGATTATATCCTGCAATTCTTTTGGATTCATGAATTAGAAGGCAGTATGCCATGACACCTTATTCTTCCCCAAACCCCAGAATGTTAGCATGAGATTCTAGTGCTTCTTGGATGATGAAAAGAGGATAGACGTGGCAGTATGAAAGAGAATTAGTGACAAAATAAGCAACAGGGTTTGGTTTTTTTCCCCCCAATACACAATAAAATTATAGATTGAAAGTTGAGCTCTGTATTTTCCTTTAAAATGGTGTTGTATTTTCTTTGTATTCCACAGAATCTGTCCATGGGATCTTAAAAAACCAACACCAAAATCAAAGAAAATCGTAGAAGTCTCTACCTTTTTTTTTTTTTTTTTTTTTTTTTTTTTTAACAAAGATAAGAACAGTTTTTACTGCATTCACCTGTATGGAAAAAAGATATAATTCAGAGGACATTAGGCACTGTTACTCATCTATTTTCATTTCCTCCTCATAGTTGAATGCGTGAAAGGAAATGAAAAATCACTATGAGAAAATGTACATTTTTTAATGTTCTGTTATGGGGTCATATATCTAAATATAACTGTAAAATCCCAGTGATAGCAGATATTGTTGAAATGTTATCTGATAGTTGTTGAGTTGTTTGGGGAAAAAAAGTTGGAAAACCATGACTGATATTCCTACTGTTTTACAAGGCTGATGTTTATGTGAATTTATTTCATTCCTAAAGATGGATACCAGCATAAGGAACTTCAAAAAGGCAGACTTATGTTTCAGGACTAGTTTTAAACCTCTTTTTAACACTTAACATAAACCTATGGATAGTCAGTCTTAAGTTTCAATTGAATTGAACATTGAGGCTCAGATTCAGTCTTCAAGATTTATTGAAGTAGTTAGCAGGCCCAAGTTGTTAAGATCTTGAGACAGAAATATTCATATATGTAAATAGCTTTACAGATCAGTAAACTCGGTAATTTCAGTGGGAATGTGTACGCCTGTGATGTTATTCCCATGCATTATTGTAGTATTTTTGTGCTCGCTTCGGCGGCACATATACTAAAATTGGAACGATACAGAGAAGATTAACATGGCCCCTGAGCAAGGGTGACACGCAAAAATTCATTAAGTGTTCCATATCTTTTCTGCGCAGTATTAATGGAGCTGAATCAGAGATAGATAGGTGGTTTCATAACCACGTTCCTGTAGTGAACACCACTGAGAATGAGGCACCTTGGACTCTGGTGACCTGCAAATGCAAGACCCCACTTCAGTCTCCACCTCCCAGTATCACAACTGAAAACCAATGTGAAGCTTTAACACCTACAGACACACAGGAAGAAGGTTCGCATAAAGTATCTGCACCAGCAGCACGTAGTGGATATTGTAAAAAAAAAAAACCAAAAACCAACATGTTCTTGTAGTGGGTGGCTCTGTAAAAGGGCACTGAGGCCCCCATCTGCCTGCCTGACAGGGAGTCATGTGAGGTCTGTTGTCTTCTGGGGGCCAAGATCCAAGACATTGCCCAGAGGGTGCCACAACTTGTCAAGAGCACCGACTACTACACACTTACTTTTCCATGTAGGCATGAATGATACAGCAAGTTGGAACCTGGGCAGAATCAAGAATGACTACTGAGCCCTAGGGTGCAAGTGAAAAATACTGGGGCCCAGGTTATCTTTTAATCTGTTTTACCAGTTGGGGGAATGGGGACAGCAAGAACAAAGTGTATCATGCGTATCAACCTCTGGCTGCAAGACTGGTGCTGTCACGAGGGGTTTGCCTTTTATGATACTGGGATGATCTTTGCAGACCACAGCCTGGTAGGGAAGGGTGGGACCCACCTGTCTAGAAGGGACAAGAGAATTTTTGGCAGTAGGCCGGCCAGCTTGTTGCCGTGGGCTTTTTCCCGTCCTTGGGGGACGGGATCCAAATTGGCAATGGTACCATTGCATCCAACTGGGGAATAGACCAGGCCAACCTGAGCAGCAACGACTGTTCCTTAGCTGCCTCCCAAGATGCAAACCAGAGGGCCAACCACCTTGTGAGTAGGGGAGGCTATGTTTCCCCTCACAGCCCTCCAGGGAAACCTGCACATTCAACTGCCCCTCTGAAATGCCTGTACACCAATGCACGCAGCATGGGGAATAAACAGGATGAACTAGAGATCTGTGTGTGGCTGCATGACTGGAACACTGTCATGAATGGCTATGTACTTTTTAGGAAAGACAGGCCAGCAAGGCAAGGTGGTAGAGTCGCTCTTTGTGTGAGAGAGCAACTGGAATGTATTAAGCTCTGCCTAGGAGCGGATGATGAATGAGTCAAAAGCTTATGGGTAAAGATTAAGGGACAGGATAACACGGGTGACACTGTTGTGGGTGTTTATTACATGTCACCTGATCAGGAAAAGAAAGTCAATGAGGCCTTCTACAGGCAGCTAGCAGCAGCCTCATAATCACAGGCCCCGGTTCTCATGGGAGACTTCAACCACTTTGATATTTCCTGGAATGACAACACAGCCAGGAATGCACAATCCAGGAGGTTCCTGCAGGTCATTAGCAACAACTCCTTGTCACAGGTGGTGGAGAAGCCAATGAGGAGAAGACCTGGTACTAGCTAACAAAGAAGGGCTGGTTGGGGATGTGAAGGTTGGGGGAAGCCTTGGCTGCAGTGACCACGAAATGGTCATGTTCAGGATCCTACGTGGATGAAGTAGTGCAACAAGTAGAATTACTACCCTAAATTTCAGGAGAGCTGACTTTAGCCTCTACAAGGACCTAGTTGGAGAAATCCCATGGGTTAGAGCTCTAGAAGGTAGGGGGGGTCCAAGAGAGCTGGCTAATATTCAGGAACCACTTCCTCCAAGCTCAAGATCGGTGCATCCCAATGAGTAGAAAGTCAAGCAAAGGAGCCAGGAGGCCTGCACGGATAAGCAAGGAACTTCTGGAAAAAGTCAATCGGAAGAAGGAAGTCCACAGATTGTGGAAAAGGGACTGGTCACTTGGGAGGGAATGCTGTCAGAGTGAGCAGGGATACAAGGAGAAAGGCTAAGGCCTGCTTGGAATTAAACTTGGCAAGGGATATCAGGGACTTCAAAGGCTTCTTCAAGTGCATTAGCAGCAAAAGAAAGACTAGGAAAAATGTGGGCTTGCTGCTGAATGAGTTGGGCACCCTGGTGGTGGAGGATACAGAGAAGGTGTAGCTACTGAATGCCTTCTTTGCTTCAGTCTTTACTGCTAAGGCTGTCCATCAGGTATCCCAGACCCTGGAGTTAAAAGAGAAAGTCTGGAAAAAGGAAGACTTTCCCCTGGCTGAGGTGGATCTGGTTAACCTGATCATTTATCCAAGCTGGACACCCACAAATCCATGGGCCCTTATGGAACGTACCCATGAGTGCTGAGAGAGCTGGCAGATGTTGTTGCCGAGCCCCTCTTCAGAAAAGTCATGGAGATCAAGAGAGGTGCCTGAGGACTGGAAGAAAGCCAGTGTCACTCCAGTCTTCAAAAAAGGTAAGAAGGAAGATCAGGAAACTACAGGCCAGTCAGCCTCACCTCCATCCCTGGAAAGATGATGGAACAGCTTATTCTGGATGCTGTCTCCAAGCATGTGGAGGGAAAGAAGGTTATTTGGAATAGTCAACAGGGATTCACCAAGGGGAAATCATGTTTGGCCAACATGATATCCTTCTATGATGGCGTGTCTGTCTGGGTGGATGAGGGGAGAGCAGTGGATGTTGTCTACCTCGACTTCAGTAGGGCTTTTGACACTGTCTCCCACAACATCCTTATAAGTAAGTCTCCAAGCATGTGGAGGGAAAGAAGGTTATTTGGAATAGTCAACAGGGATTCACCAAGGGGAAATCATGTTTGGCCAACATGATATCCTTCTATGATGGCGTGTCTGTCTGGGTGGATGAGGGGAGAGCAGTGGATGTTGTCTACCTCGACTTCAGTAGGGCTTTTGACACTGTCTCCCACAACATCCTTATAAGTAAGATTAGGATGTGTGGGGTAGACGAGTGGATGGTGAGGTGGACTGAGAACTGTCTGAACCACAGAGCTCAGAAGGTGGTGATCAACAGTGCAGAGTCTAGTTGGAGGCCTGTGGTTAGTGGTGTTCCCCAGGGGTTAGTTCTGGGTCCAATCTTATTCAATATATTCATCCCCTCTACTCTGCTCTGGTGAAACCCCACCTAGAATACTGCATCCAGCTCTGGAGCCCTCAGCACAGGGAGGACATGAATCTGTTGGAGCAGGTCCAGAGGAGGGCCACAAAAATTATCAAAGGCCTGGAACAGGTCCCCTATGAAGAGAGGCTGAGAGAGTTGGGTTAGTACAGCTTGGAGAAGAGAAGACTCCAAGGAGACCTTACCGCAGTCTTTCAATACCTAAAGGGGGCTTATAAGAAAGATGGGGAAAAACTTTTTAGCAGGGCATAAGACAAGGGGTAATGGTTGTAAAACTAAAAGAGAAGAAATTCAGACTAGATACTAGGAAAAAAATTTTTATGCCGAGGGTGGTAAAACACAGGAACAGGTTGCCCAGAGAGGTGGTAGATGCCCCATCCCTGGAAACATTCAAGGTCAGGTTGGATGGGGCTCTGAGTGACCTGGTCTAGTTGAATGTGCCCCTGCTCACTTCAGGGGGGTTGGACATGATGACCTTCATGTTCCCTTCCAACCCAAACCATTGTATGATTCTATGATTCTATGATCAATGGCCTGGACGAAGGGACAGAGTGCTTCCTCAGTAAATTTGCTGATGGCATAAAACTGGGGGGAGTGGCTGATTCACCCGAAGGCCATGCTGCCATTCAGCAAGACCTGGACAGGCTTGAGAGCTGGGTGGAGAGCAACCAGATGAAGTTTAACAAGGGCAAGTGTAGAGTCCTGCACCTGTGGAGGAACAACCCCAGGCACCAGTACGTGGATGCTGCTGGAAGGCAGCTTGGCAGCAAAGGACCTGGGGGGTCTGGTGGACACAAGTTGAACATGAGCCAGCAACATCCCCTTTCCGCAACGACGGCTAATGGTATCCTGGGCGGCCAACAAGGCCAATGGTATCCTGGGGTGCATCAAGAAAAATGTGGCCGGTAGGTCAAGGGATATTATCCTCCCCCTCTACTCTGCCCTGGTGAGGCCCCATCTGGAGTCCTGTGTCCAGTTTTGGGCTCACCAGTTCAAAAGAGACAGGGAGCTACTGGAGAGAGTTCAGTAGAGGGCTACTAAGATGATAAGGGGACTGGAACATCTCTGTTACGAGGACAGGCTCAGAGACCTGGGGCTGTTTAGCCTGGAGAGGACTGAGAGGGGACCTCATCCTTGCTTATAAATATCCCAAGGATGGGTGTCCAGAGGATACGACCAAACTCTTTTTAGTGGAGCCCAGCGACAGGACAAGGGGCAAGGGGCAAAAACTGGAATCAGGAAGTTCCATATAAACATAAGAAAAAACTTCTTTACTGCGAGGGTGGCAGAGCCCTGGCACAGGCTGCCCCGAGAGGGGTGGGGGCTCCTGCTCTGGAGATGCTCAAAACTCGCCTGGACGCGTTCCTGTGCAACCTGCTCTGGGTGACCCTGCTCTATCAGGGGGTTGGACTGGGTGATCTCCAGAGGTCCCTTCCAACCCTTGTCATTCTGTGATTTGTTTTCTGTAGTGTATGGATATGATTCTATGATGTATACTTATTTATGATTACTGAGTTTACATCTCTGACATTATTTATTGTTTGTATACTTTTCATTTATAATAAGTAGACTCAGTTTAAAATGTAGCCCTCAGAATTTCTGTTGTTCAGAAATGAAACTGAGATGGATGTGCGGTTTCTACATTGTATCTCTTGTTATCAGAATTGTGGATTGCCTTTGAGATCATGTTGAGAAGGTAAACTGTATCGTACAGATGAGTTGCCAAGTTACAGTCTTTTTTTTTTTTTTTTTTTTTCCCCTGCTAAAATTTAAATTTTTGAAGGCTTTTTTTAGGATCTCAAAAGAAAAAAAAAAAAAAGAGAAAAAACAAGAGAGATTATCACAATTTTAGTTAAGCAGCTGATTCCAAATGACATATACTGTCAGTAAAATCTTCCCTTATTGGCTTTAAAATCATCCTCAAAATTATTTCTATTTGCTCCAATGATTGGATATAGTCCTAGAGCCTAGACACAAGCCATGAATAGCAAGTTAGATTTTTATTTTGCATATCTCTATAATTCTGTTGTGTTCAGTGATAAATGCTCTCAGTGATGAATTTGTATGAACTTCATACCATTTAGATTTGGTGTCATAAGGTCTTATCTTAAATTTAGTGCCATCTATGGAAGCTTGAATATCATTTTCAAAGGGAAGAGAGCTAAACCTATGTTTCAGCCCTGTGGATCTTTTTTTCCTATTCCTATCACTAAGCATTCTTAATGAACAGAAGTAAAGAAACCAGCAGAGATTTAAATATGGCCAATTTGGGTATTGAGTAAATAATATTACAATGCTGGAAACTTGAAGTAGCCAGAAGTTAATACACTAGGAATAAAACTCTTATTGATAGCAGTTTCTTTCATTTAGAAATAACATGAATGTTCTTAATTCAATCTTATATAAAATAAGAGATTTGCTATGTAACTGGACAAAAGGCGGCAGTTGCTCGGGCCTTATGAACATGCACTAATTAACAAAATATTAGTGAGATAAGAATGTATTGTTGGCAGCCGAAAAAAAAAGATAATTGCGAATTGGCCTATACTGTGGCTTGAACATTCAGGCACGTTGAACATTCAGGAACATTCAGGCATTGTCCGTGCCAGGACACTTGACAATGAAGGTGTAGCTTTGAATGTTCTCATGGGGTTTGGCATCTTTCTGTCTTCTGTCTGTCTTTTTTGTCATTCTCTTCCATCTTTCTTTATGAAATTAAAACCTCATAGTTGTACTAAAACAAGCTACAATAAAGCCAATGCATGCAAGTTTTAAACAATTGTTTTAGCCCTGTAATTTTTAAGCAGTTAATGAAAGTCATTGTTTTAGATCTAGTCATGTATGTGTAAAATTATGAATGTCTGCCCTATTAATCAAGTTGCTTTTGAATTCTAAAGAGATTTTGCAGTAGTTTACTCAGTGAGACATAATCTTTTTTCCAGCTCAATGCCGAGTAGTCCCATTATTCATGTTTTATTTTGAATAAGAATTCACACTGTAATTCTAAGCACTTGTGATAATTACAAAGGATTTTTTTTTCTCTTTAAAATGCTGCTTTTTTTTTTTTTTCCTTTTTTTTTTTTTTTTTCTTTCTTCCCCTCTATTATAAAAGAGAACACAATATTATGATCAGATTAAATTCTAGCCTGGGCACTTGCATTTTGCCTGGCAAATTTTACCCATTTTCTTCCTTGACTGTGGCATTGTACAGATGTGTGTTGTTAAACTGCTGTTGTATAAGCCCCAAGTTTTGTGCATTTCAAAGCCTATGAAAGATGTCAGTTATGACTGTCCAACAAGGCATTTGTTTGCTGTACAGGTGATTTTGGATATATTAAAAATGGACTTACTATATACTTAGCCAGATAAAGTCAGATAATGAAGAGGGAATCAATAATTGATAACATGAAGAGATTAAAACCCCATTATATATATATGCATATACACACCCAAAACCACACATACATATACATAATTAGAAATGCAAGTATCATTACACACTTATAGAGATGGATAAAATGAGGCCTTTCTAGCAGGTGGTATGAGATAATCTCTTACGTAAATACCTATTATGGCTGTGCATATTCTGTTATGGTAACGAGAGGCTTAAGCCCTCAAACCAATCTTCTCTGGTGTTACTCTCTTCCTCTGAGCTGGCTGAACTCTGGAGCAATGCAGCAGGCTTTTCTAGTGGGAAGCCAAACCCATGAGGAGCTAATTTGAATTTAAGCTCCGCTTTGCTGAAGCTGTGTGATGAAGCCAAGGGCGAGTTTGTTTATGGCTTACAAAGACAGTATATAGATATGGTCAATGGCCCCAGCTGCTATTTGGTTTCTTACTTGCTGTGGTCTCTCCAATTTTCTGACGTTTAACCATAGTGTTACAAAATGAGTGCCCTAAAGGCTTTGAGTGTGTCTAAACCCAGAGTGAATGAAGGCCCTTAGCTCAGCTAGTGCCTTTTCATAGCATGAGCAACTGCAACCACCACATCACTTGTGAGGAATGTGAAGGGTAGGTTGATGTGATCCTGACTGAGTGCCCACCACTTCCTATTGGGACCTACTGGAACCTATTGGTTGACAGATAGTCAACTCAAATGTAATCCAAATCCTTTGGAAATGCCTCTTCTCCAAATGGTCAATAAAGACATAGATATAACTGAATCTCTGTCCTTTAAAATTCCAGATGTGTCTTCTCTGTCCATGAACTGCATGGGGAATCGATGGCTATGTTAGCCAGGATGGATTTCTTACCTTTCTCTCCCCTACTCTGTCCTTCTAGGGAGTAAAAGCATCCATCCAAGTAGATTGGATTTCAGACCATGCTTTTAGTTTAAGGCAGTTTAGTGTAACAGGTGATTAATCTGCTTGTTTATGTCCTTCCTTTTTTTTTTTTTTTTTTTCCCCTCTCTTTTTTGGAAGAGTGATAAAAAGCAGTGGAAGTAAGATATCGTGTCGTGTATCAGTAACTGGAGACTGAGATCCAAAAAGAGAAGCTACTGCTAAACATCTAAACTGTACCAGCTATTTTTCATTCACTGATACCAATGGATGTAATGCACATTTGGATTTAATAGCATTTTTATTTGTATCTGCATGTTCTGGTTATCACTGAAATGCTACTAGGTGAGGAGATTAGGCAGAAAAGTGTATTCTTGTCATACAAGTAATTTATAACATTTTAAAATGCCAAGATAAATGGTGCTAATAGTTGCAGCCAGAATTCACACAAACATGCCTGAAAGTTACTGATAATCTTGATACTGTACAGTGTGACTTTTCATAAAGTTTGCAATGAAAAGTGGCAAAGCAACAAGAACACCATGATGAATGATTTCAGTAAGTGGTTAGGCCCATGAGTACCTAACAATTGCTATCATGAATTAGGCGGCACTTCAGAAGCTTGAGATAGTTGTCAATTTTGTGGGAATCTCGGCGGAGGCAATGCAGCAGGTTGTAAAAGGCGAAGAGTCTGGAGTCCTCATCAGCGAGTTGCAGGGATGGAAGGCCTTCCCACTGAGAGTAAACTTCGTTTCCAGTCTCACCAGTATGAACCTAAAGGCACAAAATGATACCGCAGTAAATGGTAGTGAATCTGACTGGATGTAGAACAGAGCATTGAAAATACTGGCCTTGAGGAATGCTAGTTGCTAGTGTATGTATGGCTTGTGAAGTGCTTCCTGTTACGGTTCCCACTATTCCGTATAATGTTCTGTATCTTCATGCAGATTTTCAATGAATTTGTCAGGTTTTTCAGTTTATTTCCATAAAATATGTAAAAAGCTTAACAGTGTCAGCAGTATTTTAAGAGAACCAGTATGTTAGCCAATGTTCAGTGGAATCTGACTTTGCAGAGAAAGCAAACCTTCCTGCATGCATGGCCTGTCACTGACATGTCTTTTTGGTTCCCTCCACCTTGAAATCTTTGTTAGCCCGCGATCCTAGAACTTTTTTGGGTGTTTCTCCAGCTTTGTATCAGCCCAGCTCTTAGGTGATCTCTTTGATGCAGGCAGCTTCAAGAATATGTTACCAAACAAATCTCTCAATACCTCATATTCCATTAAAAAAAAAAAAAATGCTGAATGATACAGTGACCTCTAGTATTAGAAAGCTACGTGTAGTAACTCCCGTAGTGAGTTAGTAACCGAGGTTTGATTGGTTTGGGTCTCCTTGTCTGAAAGAGGCAATTGTTCATTTTCTCACATACAGAAATCTACTTTTTACAGCAGAAGTTAAGTCTGTACCTATTGGTGCGTCTTCTTTATTTCCCACCAGTTGCACTTTGTAAAAGCACAGAGGAGAGTATTTGTGGAGTCTCTATCACTCAGTTTAAGCAACAGGCAAAAAGCAGATAGACCTACTATCAATCAAAAATGTGGTTTGACACTAATGAATTTGCCAGTCTTGTCTTCAACCTCCCTATGTAAATAATGCGAATGAGAAGGTGGTGACAGGGTAACTGTAGCAGCACCTGACTTCTACTGTTATCTTGGATCCTTGCCTGCACCCTTTTTACACATGGATATGGATGGATATGTATAAATGCATTTGGGGCCTGGATGGGCTAAAGTTTCTGAGTAATGAGACACCTAACAGAAAGAGAGACCGAGACCATGTGTGATCCAGTGGAAGGCGGTGGATACAGTGATGCTGTTCAGCGGCTCAGATCCTAAGCAAAAGCCAGTAAAGTCAGAACCTCTTGTTAACATCTAGCTCACTGACAGAATGATATATTCAGGGACTAACAGAGGCCCCTTTAAAAATAAACAAGCCAGTGCTGAGTTTATTCAGAAAAGCTTTCAATCAATTACTGATAAGAAGGGGTATTTGAGTATGGGTTTTGTCAGACAACAGCCTTGTTGTTTAACCTTACAAGTGTAGGGGGGAACCGAGTCAGAGCCAGTGTTCAGAGGAACCAGTATGGTGCGAAAAGAGAAATGAAAGATACTACAATTACTTTGCTGTATGCCACACCTTTGCAATAGCCCAGACTTCCAGAACAGTTTTAAACACAGTATCTGTTTCTGAAAACTATACACAATACCTATATGTATACAGGCATGTATAAATATGCTAAAGCATACATATAAATATGTGCATGTGAAAAAACACGGGCACATCATTAAAAAATCAGGACTCTAGATTCAAAATACTCAAAGATAGAATGATGATTACCAGTCCTGACGATTACATCTTCTCTTTAAGCAGAACTGGGAGTATGCTGGATTGTGCTATGTCACTCATTGTCTCTAGAAATTGCAAGATAGCGGAAGAAAGCTAAAAGCAGAAAGCTGAAAAGTTCTCAGATTCAGCTATCCTGGCTCCATTTTTTCCCTTCAAATTTACTGTTTCCTTTCCTATTCCAGGTAGGGAGGGCCTGTCACTGTATGTGTCTTCCCTACAGCAATGGGCTGGAAGGACGTTAAGGACCTAATACTTACCCGACCGACTATTTTCTCCATTCCTTCTAGAAGCCGCTTGTTTTGTTCTTCAATCTCTACAGCCTTCCAGAGGATGGTGTCTGGAGCTTCTTTGATTCTTTGTACTTCAGAGGCCAGATGGATCAGGGGATCATTCCAGGAGCGCAGCACTCCCAGTACTAAATTCAGTAGGTCTTCATGCTGCTCACCCACATTAAGAAAAGACAGTTAAAATAGAAAGGCTAAATGCTGGCGGCATTAGGAGGCATTTAAAATTGCTCTGAAGAGCAATGTCCTCAGACGTAGTGATTTGAGAACTTATTCCAGGACCTACCGCTGAATGTACCCTATAGCCCTGTCTTAGATACCTCTGTGCAATTGCATTTTTGAAGTTTGTCATTGTTATCATCATGTTTTACGATATTAGCACAAGCAGTTAAAGTATTGTAATGGAAAACATCATTAAACCCTCTCCACATTAACAACTAGGAAGCACAATGGTCTTTCTGTTAAAAAACTCCTTATCTGATTTTTGATGAACATTTTATAATTGAATGATTTTTTTAAAAAAAAAGTTTGGTACTGAATGGAAGGTGCACATTATGGTAAACCACTAAATAGCTTTTATTGCCTCTATATAACTCATCCATCTTCCCCTTTGAACAATGGTTCTTCCAGCAATAGTTCTGGTTTTAAAAATTGTCCTTTCTTGTGGGCAATAAGAAAATCATAAAGCTTATGGTTATGGTAGTATTCAACCATTTCTTCTTTGCTAGATGAACTGGATCTGCACACAAGCAGACTTGTTATGTACTCAGGGCTGTGAATTCTATTGCTCCTAATAGAATTTCTGAATGACATACTAAGAAGATGGTGATACTGGGACTGCAAGGATATCACCACCATGAAACTGATAAAGATTTCTTACTGGCACACCCCCATTCATACACCTGAGCTTATTTTTTTCTGCAGGGTATTTTCAAATTATATCTGTGAGCATAGGCTGAAGAAGACAATCTTCTCTTAAGTTTATCATTATTAAATTGATGTACGTAGCATGCTCCTCTTCACAAGTATTTTGCCGCATTTTGCACTAAAGTCTTTGTATTTGGATGATAATGTGACCACTTTTGCCTACTGGTAACAGCAAGAATATCTATTTAGCATCTGTTCAGTAATGTCAGTGTTTTCAGTTACTGGAAAAGTATTTATCTCTGCCTACATACAGTATTCACTATATAGCCAGTGTATTTTTATGTTTGTTTAATAAAATAATTGTCTCCAAGGTGTTTTAAGATTATGTACAAAGGTTGTAGTGTTCTCAGTACTGTACAAGCATGGTAACCGGCATTGCTCCATAAGATTATATTGTCATTGGAAATAAGATGCAATGACTGAATATAACACACACGAAAAGGAAGGGAAGATGAAAGTTACTGGTACTTATATATCCTGTATAGTCTGTAACTTAGTATCGGCAAATGATCATTTCCTTGGCTTTCTGGTGCTTCCCTCTTCCTGGCTTTTTTATTCTGATGGAGCTGATTTCCCTCTCTGTCTGCCTGCTGCCTCTCTATTCCTTAGCCCTCCCCTTCTCGCCCGCCCCCTGCTCTATCTCCCATTGATTGACATTAGAAATGGGACTTACATGGATCTGCTGAGCTTGCTCCTTATCTTCAGGAGTGGTTAAGGAGGAAGTGTGGCAGCCATTAACAGCTTTTGTAATAAAACCCCGGCCCTGAGCATAGCGTTCCTCCTGCAGATCAGCAAGGACAGGCATTATTGAGACAGATAAGTAAGAAGAGCTTCAATTCAAACACTGAATTAACTAATTGTTGTTCCATTGCTTTTATCACTGCTTTTGTGCTGTAAAGGTCAAAAGTTTCTGGTGAGTCTTTAGAGTGAAACTGGCACCCAGCAAACACAAGCTTGTCCCACAGATAAAGAATGATGGGAAAATGGTATCTTTTAATAGAAGTGTTGGGCATCTTAGCAGTGGGCAGCACTAAATACAGATTTGTTCACCATTGGGACTATCCCTGTCTGTGCAACAGTCATATTTGTTTACTTTTTGAAGGATTTCATACGCTAGCATATGTTTGTGCTTAAAGAGTATTAAATTGCATTTTTATATGTTCTCACCCTCAGGAAAAGGCAGAGTACTTACAAATTCATTGAATATTTCCGAAGAGAGGAAGTGAATGTAGTGTGAAAGTTTAACTGCCCGGTCAAAAAGTTCCCCAAGGGAGACTTGGCAATTGACAGATCCACTGGGGCAGATTGGCAAGGAAGTCACTCCTTCCTTTGTCAGGAGCATGTTGGACACCAGAAGGACCACCAGCCACAAACCTGTTCAGGTTTAAAACAAACCAAAATGGAATCACATTGACTTGTGTGTGCAGTTAGAGGTAGCCGTCAGAGCCAGATATAACTGATCGGGACACTGGGTGATTTTGGCTGTGCCGTCACATGGCTGAGTACCCGCTGTGCTGGCTGCTGAAAATCAATGGAGGAGGGATGCACTGTGGTTGTGTTATCCTTTCTCCCCACCGTCATCCTGACTGTATAACAGAGCCTGCTACAGAGTTTGAGGAGACAAGGTAACCCGTGTTGCAAGTGTACACTGTGTTCTGAAGTCTCTTAATATTGTGCCTGACTTTATTACATAGTGATAAATGGAAGAAAAAAAAATAAAACTTCTTCACAGTGTAAATATAGATACATAATTATATTTGCACAGATATATAAGTTTGGAAAATAGCTTGGTCTTTTTTCTTTTCCTTTTCTTCCCCCTCCCCCATCCTCTTACCACAGGTCGTTTTTGTCTTTGCAAACATTTGGAGTTTAAATTAATTCTGTGGGAGGGTGGTTAGGTCACTCTCTTAAGGTTTTGATTGTCCTGGGAGTTCCTTCAGAAGATTTCCAGCAGCTGTGCTGCTTTGCTATTTCGAATTTAACCCTAAATTGCCTACTGCTAAGAAATCGGAGAGAACATTTGGCTTTTCTCCTGAGCTTCTGAAACTGATGTAGAGATAATCTGATGTAGAGAAATTCTCATTATCTGAAACACACAACCTCATCTGTTTAAAACTTTAACTATTAACTTAACCGAGTCAAGTTTTCTATTCAGTGAAATAAAATATGCACAGAAAAACAATGGAAAAAATTAAAAGCAAATATTTGATAAATGAATGTACTTATTCAAAGAAGACTGTTCTGTGCTCTGAGAGTTTTAGTTCTGGAAATTGACCTGCTACCTGTACTGGTTCACTAGATCTATTTTAAATGCTGCATTAAAGTATACTCCGTAATTCAGCAGAGCTGTCCCTAGTGTTGTCATGTGATAAGTTTCTTTCTAGCTCTAAATTCGAGAAAAGGGTATTTACACAATACTGAAGCAAGCCTTCCTCTTCCCCCATGAACATGCTACATGCTACATCTAGGAAAGTACTCTGGGGAATAATTCTATGACTAAGAAAACTGGAGACATGTTGGCTTAGAAAGTTGAAGATGGTTATGAAAACATTCACTTCAAAATTACTACAACACTTCTAGACTTGTGGATAATGACTTTTAGTCATTGCCTTCTGAGTGATGTAGCAAAACAGTTTGGATCCAATCTTTCACATGCAGGTGTCACATCCTTCAAGCCAATTTTCTGTGACGCTGCTTGATGCAAAGGTAGTCTTAGGAGACAACAGACTAAGTGAAAAAGGGATCAAGCTGCCTTCTAATTCCAAGCTTTGGACACTAAACATTTGAGGTGGAGGAAGGTTTTACCATTACTGGAAGATTGAATGGCTGGAAGACCTCAGTTTCTAGAGCTGTTACATTTCAGTAACTTCCTAATTCAATCTAAATTGAAAGAAAACTAAAAGTTATCAGCAATTGAATAGCAAAAGTCTTACCTTTCAGTGAAGCCCCCTTCTTGCTCATGGTAGGGATCCTATATGATGACTTGCTCTACCAGAAAGAAGTTTCAATACTTGTTCTTATTCTCTGCACATGCCACTTTTATATACACCATCCAGGGTCCATCTTGCATACATTCAGCAGGTCGTGGAGTTTACCTCGATAATTACAAACATCAAATTGCCTTCTTCCACATTCATATTCAGTATTTTTTTGTTTTTTATTTTATTTTAAACTGTGAGAGGGAATTTTATTAATGAGTTCAGCTGTGGGATCCTACGTATGGTTGGATGAAGAGAATGCTAAAATTTTGGCCTGGATGAGGTGCAAATGCCATTGATCCTTGAAAGCTCCAGTTCTCAATTCTGAGGCAAGTATTCTCAATGTTTCTAGCCTGCTGTTTCCCCTCCCCACATCTGTCATCTTACCCTTCCTTGTTTCTTCAGCCTTCCAGGCTTGCTTAAGTTAAAATTCTGGCTATTTGTGGGAAGCAAATGATATTTTACAATGTCCACAGTGAGAGAAACAGCATAAATTGTACTGAAATTTATCCAGTGAAAGGGAATGGAAGCTCCTGAAAAGACAGGTCACTATCTGTAAAATTATAAATATGACATTATGGGTAGATAGGTCTACATGGTTCAAAAAGGTATTACACAGCACAAATCATGATATAACTGATCCTCAGTCTGAGACTGTTTAGAGAAATGAGGGCAGTTCTTATATTAAAAAAGCAGTAACTTGCAACAATCAAAGAGGAAGAAGTTATATGTTTACTGTTTAATCACAAATGTTTCATGAATAAGTCAGTATTATTTAGAAAAAAAACCCCACTCTGCAAAACCATGAGGTTGTTTTCTATACTTGAAAACTCTCTGTGTGAAAGCTGTGCGTTTCCACCATATACAAAACATATGCTGTCATAATCAGCAGGATTTGTTTCCAGATCTGATGCGTCTGTGATAGTCTACAAACTAGCCTCAGCAGGTTGGCCGTTTTCTTGTTGTGTGAGGCTCATCTGTATGAATGCGTTAGCAAATGTGTAATCTCTCATCTGTTTCTCAGGTCCATTTACCCATGAAAAGACTTTCCAAATTAGATAATTATAATGAATAAGGCATACAGTGTTAATGAATTTTCTTGCTCTTAGACAACTTGTTCCGTACTGTGGAACAGGTTTGTATGTAACCCTGAATCTCTCATTATTTCCTGACTATGGACGTGATTCTTGAAGCCATGATCAACAAAGGAGAAGAAAGGTAGACCATAAACCATGGAAGGCATCCCTTGGGAAGCAATAAAACGAGATTCTTCAGCAATACACCAGAGCCGGTAGCAAGTTGCCTACACCTGCTAAGTTCTAGGATGACTGCTAGAACAGTTTGTTCTGCTTAGAGGCTGGATCTTGTTTGGAAATTGAGGCCACACTGAGTAAATGAAGCAGTTGTTGCCTGCAGCAGGGAAAAGTGGCTGTCATCTGATGAAAACAGTAAAATTAGAGTGGGGCCACAGACAAAACTCTAGAATGGATGGTAGAGAAACAGCTGTCTTCTAAACCACAGCCACATGGCTTATGATCTTGTTTTAATTCAGCTTCATTTGAAAATCTTCCCCAATAAGATTACAGGTGAGCTTGAAAAATCCTGGGTTTTTTTTGGTTTTTTGGGGTTTTTTTTTGGGGGGGGGTTGGTTGTGTT
>KL263911.1:19026-30285 GCA_000699545.1 Podiceps cristatus
TTTTTTTTGGGTTTTTTTTTTTTTTTTTACAACATTAGAAGAGCCCTGTGAATAAAAGGAATGAACACTTCTCAATCCACCATTTGCTCTTTCATTTACTAGTCTGCTTTTATTGGCATTTTGAGGGGTTGGTAGTGAAGCCAAAATAAGGCACACAGTTAGTTAATATTAGGGACTAGATAACGAAGATATTCACAAATGCAGCAGGTAGACTCCCTTGTTTCCCCTTAACCATTATTGGAGAGGGAAGCTCCTCTCAGGCCTGACAGCATGAGCTAAAGTCAGGGTCCTCATATGACTTAACTTCAGGAGGAGCCTGTCTCTTGCTGTGTAAGAGTGGACAAGTGTAGATCTTTTAATTAATGCATCCTACCACAAAATAATATACTTTGCTTTTCTCTTGCACCTTTCATCCTGAAGTCCTCAAATACTTTACAAACATGAATGGATTAAAAATGTCAGCAATTAAGAATCATAGGCAGGAGAAGAAACTCTGTGAAGTAGATAAAGTTATTTTATCAAGTGTGAGAAGTGGCGTAGAGGTTACGGTGTTTATTTGTGGTTGCACAGGAAGCCTTTGAAGAAAAAAAATACCAAATTCCTGATTCCCAGATCTGTATTTGAAGTGAAGACCATCATTTCTTACTAGTACCAAGAAGAAAACAAAGGTGAGAGAAGAGAAAGGAGATGAAAAGTTACAATAATCAGAAATAAACAGGACCAAATATTAGTTTTCTTTTATAAATTAGGAGTTAGATTCTATTTAAAAGTTGAAAAAAAAAAAAAAAAAAGTGGCTGAAAATGCACTCTGCTGCCTTTTGAAGGTGGCCTGGGTTGATATCCTCCAAAGAAGTAATATGGAACTTGGCATCCCATCTCTCTGACTGTTCCCTGAACGTTGGTAAAGGAAGCTGATCCTAGCCCCTAAAACCTCCTCATTCTGACAGTAGCTCAGGACAGCACTGTAAATAGATGGACAGCCATCAGTACAGAGGGGAAAGCTCCTGGAACAACTGGAGGAACTACAAAGCACAGCTGTGATTGGCAGTATGTTTCCATCTCCCTTTGTCTTTCACTTTTGCCTTAGGAATTTTATTTATTCATTCATTTATTTATTTATTTTTAAAAATTATCACATGCCTTTTATCTCCAAGAGCTTTTCTGGAAATAAAATTAGTAGACTGTTACCACCCAGTCTAAACAATATGCCAAAAGAGGAACTTCCTATATGCAGACTTTATTATATAGTTTTTAGCTCATTACTCATGTTTCATAGGCATTAGATGTGATGTATCAATATTACAGATAACAGCATTTAGTGCTGGTTTCTCAATAATCTTATCTTTCCACCTCATATCAGCTTGCAGACCATGAGTTAGACTGTCACATTTTGATTAAGAACTATTGATGAGTACTGGAAGATCAACTATTCCTGTTCCATTTTATTTTATTTAAACTTTTTGAGATATGCAAAGTGTTGTGTCTGATAGCTACCACAGAGGAATGAAAAATCTTTTCTAATAGAATAGTTCTTTGCAGAATACTAATTTTAAGTGGGTGAATCGAAGACTGGGTAATATCACTTGATTTTGTCTTTTACTTACTTGGAAGTACCTATATTTAATAACAGAATGTTAGTTAACGCAGAAGTTTGAAGCACCAAATTTTTGGCTATGTTTTTAAAAGATGATCCCCAAGTTATGTATGCACATGATTGAGCATACAAAACTGAATGTGCAGAAGAAATTTCCTATATGTGATCTGATTGTCTGTCTCTTCTGATACACAACGGAACAAAAGATTTTATATGTTCTCGTTTTGCATATGTAAGTTGGAATCACAATACTGAAACTTTAGTTGCTGTTGCCTTCCTTTTATAGAATAGTTTACAAAGTTATCCAGTCAACTTCATTTAATGGTTGGTTTTGGAAAGATATAAAACTATTTAATCTGGATCAAACTCAAATCCTCAGAGCACTTTAACTTTTCAAACATGTGGAAAATACATTTTGAGGAAGAACATAAACAGAATATTTTTTCAATCTAGATAGTTTCAAATGACAAATATTTTGTCTTTTCTGATTACTCTCGATAATCTTTTGCGCAAAAATTAAGAGATTTTCTAGGATTCTGTAAAACAAGGGCTCTTCCTCTTCATCTTCTTCATATAGGGAACAGGAGAATTTAAAAAGCATCCTCTCCAAATGTTTGTCTCAGCAAAAAGAGCAAAATGGGGATTGAATACTTTCTTACTGTGATCTCTGCATGAAGGCTGGTAAAAAATAGATAAGAACATAAGGGAAAATGATTCCATATGGAGGAAAAAAAAAAAAAAAAAAGGTGGAAATCTTTGTGAGATTTTCAGTTTACTTTTAATTTAAGTTTAAGTACCAGTGTGGTTTCATACAATTTCAGAAGGAGACATAAAAATAAAATAGCAGAACACGTTTCAAAAATCATTTATCAACATTGCCACTATGATGACATACGCCCAAGTGCACCATGAAATATTAAGTGTGAATCCCAAGTAGAATTCCAGCTAACGATAGCAAAAAAAGCCAGGGGAATTTGCAAAGAACAGACTAAAAGCTAGCTAGTATGTATTGGTCCTGATACTCGAAGTTGTTTGAAGCCTCTGTGTCTGTGCTCACTAACGCTGTACCTATGTATTATCGAGTAACCTGGCAGTATAAATTTGATCTGGATCACGCATAACTGCTTTATGGCACTTCAGTTGAATTATCGAGTGACCACGTGATGGTACTTATTCTGGCTTGATGCTTGATACTTGATACCAGATTTATCAGACTGGTGGAGGTTGGATGATAATGATCTGACATCTGCTAGGACAAAGATATCCTACCAAACTTTTTGTATAAATGTGAAGTGACAGAGTGAGCCTGTGCTGGTTCAGCATTTCATGTAATGTGGCTGCAGTATATATCCTATCCCTAAGGTATATCCTACACCTTAAATTCCGTTTTCAGATATTAAAAACTAGTGATTTTAAAAGTAAAGACAAATAAGAGGAATCTCCACCCTCCAAAAAAATATCTTTAGAATAGATTCCCGGGAGCATTGCTGTACAGTTGAGGATTTGAGCGGTTATGACAGCTTCTTCTGTCTATCCAGTTTGAGTCTTATTCCACTTCTGGGGCAGTGGAATTACATACTGGGCCATAGTTGGCCTGGTTTCTAAAGCTGTAAGTTACAGTCCAGTCCAAATGGAGAAGTATTACAAGCATGTAAGTATTTGCACACTTTGACCTATAAGATACAGTTACTGCTATAAAAACATCACTGAAATGCTCTGTCTTAGCTACAGGGAAAAGTATGCTTGTTTCTGAGGCATATTGAACATCATAACTCCAAAGACCTAGTGATTTAAAGAGTTTGTATGATTTTTGCTTATTTTCCCATACGTTTGCTTTTATCTCTGATTTATTTCCCTTGACCATGTTCTGCTACAATCAGTAAGTTATTCTCCACAAAATCCTGTTTTCAGCTGATCATTCTTCACGATAAAGTAGAATGAGTTTCAAGAATTTACTTAGGGTAGGCATGCCACAGTGGAAATTACGAGTGGACTGGTTAATTATTGGTATTGTTTTAAGTATTATATTTGTGTAACACATTTCAATAAAAGGTAATAAACAGTAAAATTGCCATCAGAAGGCTGCAATTTTCCTGCTAACAAGTGAGGAATAGGAGAAATAGAAACCTCATTTAAATATTTACATATTTTTAATTCTAAGGATAAATGCATCACTGGAAAAACATTTCCTTAAGTGCTTTGTGGAACTAGAGTCTGTAAAAGTAAGAGGATTTTTTTTTTTTTTTTTTTTAAATAAATTGCAAATACACTAAAAATAGCACTGAAGTGTGCGCAGAGATTCTGAGTACATTTCAATAGCTAGGTATCTCCAAGGACTGTGGTAAATATGCTTCTGTTTAGCATGCGATATTTGATTTTACTAATGGATAGTATCCTCAAATGGCAAATAAGAGATTCTGTCCTGTGCTTTAGAAAAAGTGCATCTTCCTGAAGATGCAGTTTTCCTCCTTATGTGAAATACTCTTCAGTCAGATAATTTCTGATATATACGAGCAGAAAATTTTTTAGGGGGTGTAGTATTAGCTGAAAGCCAAATAGCAGGCAATCAGTACTGATGTTCTTGCTTCTTTTGGAGGATCTCACTTTTACTTGTGCACTTATCAGAGGGAGGAATGCATATTGCAGCTCAAAATTCCCCATCCCATAATGGGATAGCATTGATACCGAAACAACGTGACCTTTTCTTATTTGTCTTTAAGGAAGCATTCAATGTCAGAGATTGCTCTTACTGATTCCAAAACCTAACACATTTTCTGCTCTTCATTTGTTTGTTACTGTGTCTAAACGGAATACATAAATAAAAATTAGTGATTAAAAATACTGAAGGGATGAGTTGTATATGTATTGGGCATCTCCTGACCCATAGGAAATTTGGAACCTCAGATCTTGTCTAGTATCTCATCAGAACTATTTTTCCAATCATCTGCCACATTTTATAGATATTTTAATTAAGCTTGTCATATTTATTGAACCCAGGCTAGAAATTAACATTGACACAGTTTTTGGAAGACGTGAAATTGCTTCAGTGAAATACACTCATCTCCTTCCTAAAGCTAAAATGTTTTCTTTGGGGAAAAAAATGTGAAAGGAGTTATTCTGTGACTAGTCTGTGCTACTAAAAAGAAATGCATGTTACAAGGTGAAAAGTGCATGGAAATGCATATAGATATATACAGCAGGCACAGCCCGTGGTATGTTCTGTGCTGAGGTTGTCAGCTATCCCAGGGTATCTGATAGGATTCTCTTATACCTTAAATACTTACAAATAATAGCTATATTGGACATGAAAAGAAATAAATGAATGTTAATAAAAGTTAAAGCAGCTGAGGAGTTTGAAGTAAACATTTTTAAACAGAAATAGGAAAAAACATAGTCACAAAAACTTTTTGGTATCAAACATTGTTAACCACTCCTTAAAAGGTCAAATACATTAAATTGCACACCTGCAGCACATTTGTATGTTTAAAAATTCATTAAAAAGTATTGAAGGTGCATTTCTGTTCAATCTCTTGTCTAATGAATATATTTGCATGTAATCACAGCTTTTCTCCTTTAGACCTTTCTTAGTCATTTCCTAAATCCTCAATCTGTCACCTGATCTTGTGGGATTTACAAAGCTGAGGCCAAAGTCATCATGGAAATGTCATGACATTGCCATGATCGGAAGTGCCTAGTCATTATAAATGGCTGACACGGTATAGCTTCGTGACTGAGAAAGAGCGGTAATGTCAGATATACGGTGTGGCTTGTTACGTTAGCCATGGATTTTGCGTGGACAGGAAGAGGTAAAGGAATGGTTGCCTGGTTTTCTCCAGACCCTTCATCCAGTGCAGCGTGTTCATTAAACGTGAAGACACAGGAGACCCTGCGCTGCTCGGCAGCTTATACATAACCATCCCCGATGTTTTTATGCTTTTTCATTGTGATCTATGTATTTTACTGTAGTTTTCTGAAGTGTGATTATGCAATTATGAATTGAGCACTTCAAACACAGCTCTTCCCAAGGGATGAAGGCTTCAATATTGTTACAACGTTCCTTGAGGAAAAAAACCCACCACAACAAACCAATAGGAGGGAGCAGAGTGCAGCACAGCCTTTGCATCTCTTTCTCCTTATAACTTTTCTGTTTCCGCTTCAGTTTTAAACCTTGGGGCTAATATTCTCTGTTGAGCATATTTCAACAGTGTTTGGCTTTATACCTGTGAAGCATATCAATACCATTCTACCTTGCAGATACCAGAAAAGATCAAGTGTTCATAGTGAATAAAATTAACTAGTTTGTATCCTTCATAAAACTGAATATGGTAAATAGAGGTAGTTGTGTTGTGTTTTGTTTTGTTTTGTTTTGTTTTGTTTTTTAACATTATAGACTAAAAGTAATTCTTATTTAAGGACTGAAGTTTTACTCAGATTATGACATTCTTTCCTTTAAAACAAAACCAACAACCTGCCACAAATTTTCTACAAAAATTCTTCTTCTCTGAACATTTATTCTGTCCATGTCCTTAATCTTATGAGTCTTTAAATCAATCTTTAAAAAGTGGAGGAGACATCTGTATGAAAAGTAGTAATTTTTACGTTCATATTTGTTGTGAGGGATGCAATCATAATGTTAAGTATTTCTAATCTATAATATTTCTCTAAATCTTATAATAAATATTTCATATGTGTGTGGGAGAAAGAGAGGCAAGTTACAATTAAATATGATCATAGAACAGAAGCTTTCCATTTTTTTCATGTTTCTTGTCTTTATAACAGTGGAGTAAAAAGGTATTGCATGTTGGCTCGCAAAATTTTGTGAGAGAAACAGTGTGGTATCAGTCTGCAGCACATTTTGCCACTGTGACTCTTGAGTACGTGTGTAGACAGATCCTGTAGCTGGATCCATTATTTGCAGGTGGCCGTGAGAAGAGGATTCCAAGTGATTGAAATAGGATGACCAAGTAGCAGAAGGTTTTTTCAGTTTACACCAGACTTGTTCTGGAGATAAATCATCTTCAGTTACATCAGATAATACGATCTCCAGAATTCTTCCTGTGGTAGTCAGTTTATCTTCCACAAAATCTTCTTTCCTACAAGGCTGGATGCATGCCAGAAATATATGGCCATTAAAAAATACAAACAACTTCCATTTTGAACAATGTGAGTAGAAATAAATCCATTTCCTTGTTAGAAATAGTGCTGACCACAAGAATGGAAAGGCAAAGTGGCCAGTCATTTTTGCTGTGCTCCAATTTTATTCTCTACCATGTATGGACAAATGTGAAGGTTTTGCGGCTACATTGGCAATAATAGAAACTGCAGGTATTTGGTTTAATAAAGACTTCATTAATCCCATAAAACCTTAGTGTGAGGTAGAGCTGCTGTTAACCATTCTCACTGAGCTAGATGTGAAGAACCTTCAAAGCCTGTAAACATGCCAGCAGTAACTGACTATTCTTGCAGATTCCCTCCAGCCACCTTTCACTTCACAAAGGTTTTTAATTTAGATCCCTCACATCTTTTGAAGGCTTAAAAAGAAAAAACAATAAAAAACACAAACCAAAAACCCAACCAAAACAAACCAACTATGTCTTATTTTTGTCTCTATTTTCTTCTATACAGAACATGAGTCTGGGAGAGGGAAAAAGACAGGAATCCTTGACAACTGTAGAGAATTTCAAATTGCCTTTTACTTTCTGAAATCTACTTTTTTTTTTTTTTTTAAAAAAAAAAAAAAAAAACAAAAAAAAAAACAAAAAAAAAAGAAGAGTAGAAGGGTCAATCAGCAAGAGGTACAGCTAACTTATCTGACAAGCCCGTGACAGTGTTCAGATGATCTTGTGGAGGCATGTGATTAATCTGAAGGTTTTTTTTTTCCTAAGAACGTCGGGTCAGAAAGGCCTGCTAGCCTCTGAATAAAAGCAGACACAATTTCTCTCACGTTGTTCAGGACTCTATTACACATACATGCCTTAAAATGACAGTGGAAGAAAAAAGTCCATAGTGAGTCCAGAAAAATACACTGCTAGTGTTTCTGTTTGTGTTTTCTGTAGAGAGATGGCCCTAATGTTTCTGCTTTGTGATAAATCTAAGGGATTATGGAACTAGGTCTAGAGGTTTGGGATAAAATCAATAGTGCGTATGTTGCTATTTCTGCAGGGAGAGTTTTAACATTTTGTCTTCCAATACCTTTGGAAATGGGACCATTTCTGTAACCTTATTGGAGTATGACTTTCCTATATCCAAAGGCACAGGTCATGTGCATAAAACATATGCTCCTCTCTACATCTTTATTTTAAATCCTGCAGAATCATCCACAGATCATACAACCCGATTCCATTTGTACTGGCTTTGGTTTTCCTTTCTCAACTCTGTATACTTTCTGTTCCTCCCCTACTGTGACACCACATGACAAACATAATACTTTCTGCTACAAAATAAGGATTGTTTACCTTCCCAAAGTCCATTAGTCTGCCACCTGTGTTCATGTATCTAGATGTAGTAATGCACATACTTTCATGCGACTCACACACATACCTCATTTGCCTCTGGACGCATGGTCCAGATGAGTCCAGAAATTTGTTGCAAGGACACATCTAGCCATATGCTTACCTAGAAACATCCATACAAGCATGTGTACATGCAAACCCAGTTCAGAGGCTCACTCCACATAATGACTGTCAGGCTCAGTTAAAGGTACAGGAAAATTAGTAGACCACTCCATGTTGATTTGTAATGCTTTTGTCAGTGTAAGCTTCTATGCAGACAATGAAAGGAGTCACCTAGTTTCTCTTATGCCCATCACTTGGGCTCTTGTCGCTTTCATACTGTATTTTGTGTCCAAAGAAACCAACTAATCTTAGCACATTGTCAAGTGAACTTGGACCAGGTTTTTCAATAGGTCATGATACACTTAGGATATATGAAGCTATGGCCAGCGTTAGAAAAATGCTATGGTCTTTCCTAGGAGAGTCTTAATGATACCGAATAAGTGGAATCTGTGGGATGCAGCTTGGTACAGCTTCCCTTCTAAAGTGTACTCCTGTAGATTTAGGAAAGAACCAACTTTTAGATCCTTACTCTGAAATGGTAGTGAAACCTACTGTTTTGAACAACACTGATAGGGTTTGGCAAAGAAATGACAGAGAGAATTATAAGAAAATAAGCATTTTTGGCCACATTTAGAATGATTTGGGTTAGAAGGGACCTTAAAGATCCTCCAGTTACAGTAGATTAATTAGATATTGAATGGTTCTAATAGATCATCTAGATTTATAATCTTGCTACTAATGAATGTTGCCTGCATGAACATGGCAGGTAATGGGGAAATCATTTACCTGTCACTTTGATCCACTATTTGAAAACCTGAAATAAACTTGTTTCTCTGGCAAAGCCTTCTTAATTCATTTTATTTTGTGATTTTAGTTAAGAATGTTTACTATTGGAAGTATTATGTTGCCTTATCCTGTTGTTTTAATCTTGGCAAAATCAACACAGGGATCAAGCAAAACTGAGAACAGTTATCTCTCTCACTGGTAATAACTCTGAAAAATGCTATCAGTCAAGCAAATCTTTATTATTAATAATGTATATATATTTTCTTGGCACAAAAAGAATTATACGTCACATTCCCTTGAAGCTGTTAGCTACAAGCTACCCTGATATTTTTTGGAACAGGCTTCTTAAAAAAGAAGAGGCATGCATCATTCCCTCAGGGTGTCAGCTCTCTAGGTTGCTGGATGGCTCTGGAAACAATGAGTCCCGTATCCAAGCCTAGTCCCACCAAGATCCAGCCTGCACTCTGTCAGGTCTGAGATCCTGCTGAGAGGTTTTATCACAGGATATGGTGTAAAGAGAAGGAACTCTTCATATATATATGACTAGATTAGTCTATTTAAAGCTGAAAAGATAGGGACTAGATATTTTTGTATACTTAAAAGAAATAGTTGATGCAAAATATTGGTGTGATGTTCTGCCCGGAGGACTCTCTAGCTTGGGAACTGGCTTGCTGCAGTTGCAACACAAGAATATTTTTCAGATAGTCTTAAGGGCAATCATCTGGGCTAGAGATATTTAAGATTTCAGTGATACAGGATCAAGAGAGCAATACTCTTAACACTCCTGAGTTAAGGGAAGACTGGATCCAGGTTTTGTAGGAGCTATGGTAGGAAGGAATAGCTGCTTTGTCATCCTGACCACTGTTCTGGAAGATTTTAGATGCCACATTTGCTGTTGATGACTAGCCAGCTTTAGGCCTATTGTCTACCTCTACTCTCCTGTTTCTTTTCCTGCAGTTCAAGTTTGCTGTTGATGACTAGCCAGCTTTAGGCTTATTGTCTACCAATTGTCTACTCTCCTGTTTCTTTTCCTGCAGTTCAACACAGGATCAGAGATAGCTTTAGAGAGCGAGCGAGGAAAGATGGAATATCTTTTATTACTTTGATTGCTGTAGACAGCAAATAGTTTCAGTGTTTCAATTTTATACCCATCAACTGTCACCTCATTTAGTGGATACTCATTGATCTCCAACACAGAATTTTGAAATTATAATCAATATGAAGATGCCACAGAGGAATAATAATAAACCTCTTAGGAGCTGGAAATACATTTAATGAATCAGGAGGTTGACTAAATAATACCACATGTATGTGGTGGGAGCTGTCTGGATAACTGTGGTTACAGCTCCAAATCGCTCCTAAATAGCCTACATAATAAAAGGAAAGAAGATGTAGTCATTATTATTGGAGGGTCTGCTCATGGGAGTATATCAAATGCAGTTACAGCAGCATAAAACATGAGAAACTTGAAAGCTCTTCTTCTTTCCTTTTCAAAGTGTGTGTAAGTTCGTGTATGTGAGGTGGATACAGACATGGGATGAAAGTGGGCAAAAGAAAGCTCCAACAAAAAGCAAGGAACACTTATTCCAGAGGAAAGAGTATTGCCCCGCTGAAGGACTCTCAATAAATGCTTGAGTAACTCTTGCTGGTACCTAAACCACTGCTTCACCCAGCTTCGTAGTTCCGGGCCAGTGCCATAGCTCATCAGCTAGCATGGCTCAGGCTACGGAGGTGGGCAGCTGAATAATCCGTACCGCAGAAGGGGCCAGAGCACTTAGGCCAAGCCAGTGCTGTGTAACCCCAGCTCTGATACCGATCTAGGCGTCCTGTGTGGCCTTGGTCTCATTCCACAACATTTTTGCCTCATTAACTTCATCAGTAAAAGTGGGTGATATTTATCTGAGGGCTTCATAGGAATATTATTATTAAGTCATATTTAAGGAGATGTAATGCAATTTCTGTACTGAATCTGACTGGACAACACCCTCACCCATCAAGTGGCTGGGGATTTAATAACCTACCCTCACCCAGACCTGCGACATTGTTGAGCAGTTGTGTGTGATCAGTTTACCAAGCCATGAGTGGGTCTCTGTGTTGGGTGCTGTTTCTAAAGAAGAGGGGTGGTAATGGGCTGAAGATTCCCATCGGTCTGGCTTAGGTAAAGCAAGTGAGTTAGTGCTTTCACAGCTGTTTTGGCAACCCTCTCTCCGTGCTGCTTTTCTGTGGGGGAACGTGTGGAGCAGAGGGAGCAGAGTGCTGTCAGGAGTTTGATTAGGTGACCTCTGAGGCCCTTCCAAACTGAATCATAGAATCATAGAATCATAG
>JMFS01037188.1:0-16679 GCA_000699545.1 Podiceps cristatus
AGCTCTGTCCTGGCTAAAACCAGGACAGTATCATGTGAATCAGTGAAATCTAGATAGGTGAGAACTGTTGTTTGTTTGGGGTTTTTTGTTTGTTTGGTTTTTTTTTTTACTTTAAAAATCAATTGCCTTAAGCAAGCTATTAGGATTAAGTAATGCAATCTACTTTTGATGTATTAGTGTAGTATATTTCAGAATTCTGGAACTGAAATAGGTGAGCCTTGATAATTTTAGTATTCTTTTCATCTTGAAAATAGTAGTTCCTGCTAATTCCTGTTACTCATGTTGCCTTGCTGTCAGCTTCAGCAATTATATTCAAACAGACAAGGTGCAATCTAGTTTTGGGAATGCATAGATGGTTTTTAATTTCTACTCTGCTGTCATTATTGATAAGTCTCAACTTTTTTCTCTAATTCTTTGTGGATGAAGAACGTTTGTTTCTATTTTAGTTGCAAAATTCATCTCTGGTTTTGATAATGCTTATGTTAGACCTTTTGGTTTCTGATGCCAGAAATGCATTTTTTTCAGTTGAAGTATGCAGTTAAGCTTTAATTTAATTCATGTAGTGTCTTTCTCCACAAGTACATAGTTGTTGCTCGAGATGCAAGGATGTTTGACTTAGAGATTGGACCTACGTTCCTGGCAGTGTTAAGCCCTTCAAACTCTCAAGACAGCTGTGGAATTATTTTCCATAATTGTGTCATCTTTAATGTCCTCATCAAAACCATTTATGAAATAATTTCCTATCTATTCTGTGACTTCCAGGTAAATAAACTGTTAGCTAAGGCTTTTGCAGACAAAAGGGCTTCATCTTAATTGTTGCCATTTCAGCAGTGACATAGTTAAAGAAGTGACTTTTCCTCAGAAAGGTTAATATTTGCTTACTAGAAACATTTCACGTATGTGTGTTGATTTTTAGGGTTACCCTGAAAGCCTATGGTTGAGTCTTAAGCTATACTAGTGAGCTAATTAGTGCTGAGCCTGGCACTCGGACCCTACTTGCTTTGGCAATATTGCACTGTGCAGCTGTGCTGGCCTCCAGAACAGATGGCTGCATCTGTGAGGGGCTGTGCTACCCACTTTCTACCACTCTCTCCCTCTTTTTTCTCATCTGAAGTTATTTTGAATCACTTGGACTCTTCTGTCCATAAGACCTGTTCTTATTTTTATAATCCATATATGCACATTATCTGTGGGGGTTTTGGGTTGGGTTGTTTGGTTTGTTTTTTTAATATATATAATATCATTATTTACCTTTGTTCTTCCTTTCCTTAAGGTATTTCTCATTCAATAACAATGCTGTAATAACATTACCATTTCAGCATGTTGTTTATTGTTATTCTTGCTTTTTTCCTCTGCTTTTTTTCCCCCCTTTGTGTGTGTCCTGCACTATTTCATGCCCCTACATTATATCATCTAAGCTGCTGGTATAAGCAACCCTTTAGCTATTTCTCTTGACAATATCTTCTTTTCTCCAAGAGATTCACTTCAACACTTTCCCTAAGTGTACCAGTGACCTATATCCTTCTTTCAATATTAGTACTTTCTTTCTCAGTGCGGGCAATTAATCCAGTTCTAGATCCATTACTTTTCCCCTTAAGCTTGTTAAACTGCCTTTCTTCTAGTGATTAAAACTAGATATTCAGATCATTTCAGACTCTGGCAAAATTCTTATCCTTATTTGTTGATTTAATGTTCTCCAGTGGAATCTGTGTCTGGAAAAGCCCTCTTTTGGTGATTGCTTTCCGTTGGTTGAAGAATTTTAGGTATTTTTCCCTTGATGCCTTGTTTATTATATTGTGTGCTTCATTTTTCTATAAAGTGTTAGAATTCCATCAAAGTTCACCTTTTATTTATTTTAGCCACTTCTTTATGTAAGCATATTGATTTTTGATTCCTGTGTTTTGCTAGGAAAAATGGGGGGATTTTCTTTGCTCCTTTAAGAATCCAGTTTCTTATAACTTGGAAGTGACTGTATCATTTGTTTTAACTGAATAGATGTACATATATATGTGTGTGCATATGTATCATTTAGGCAAATAGAGCTTACTAAGCTAAGAGTGTTTAGAACACAGTAAGTCTGAAATTTTTAAACAAAACTTTACCTAATTTATTCAATGATGACACGTTTTGTGTCAATGGTTTATTCTTATGTATTATTATTAATACTGCATGCACAAAATAATATTTAGAATTCATAACATTATCTTTGCCCTCCTTAATACAGTTATATAGGACTCCTAAACTTTTTAATGTTTTTTTTAAATTATTTTTACACATTCCTAGTAGACTACATGCCCTTCTGTTGTCTGGATTTACTGTGTAGATTGTCCCATTGCTGCTTTTTAAACAGGACTTGCTTTTTTCTGGAGCTACTGTGAATCTGAGAACATATCCCTTCTGAGTGTGTGTAAATGATCATATGGGTTGTTCTTTATACAGTTTCTTGGATATCATCCTTGTCCTGTGTTGGATTCTTTTCTTCCCACCTTTTTGCGATCATCCTTTCCTCTCTTCTATTCAGTTCTCAAACTCCCATCTGAAATACTCTCCTGATAAAACTGTTGTAATCATATCTGGTACATAGGCTCAATCAGGTTCAGTTCCATTGCTAAATAATTTTCATCAGGTATGCACAGAAGGAGAATGTATATATTTGAAACATAAGCAGCTTCTGCTCCAACTTTTGCCTTTTTCTCCGTTGTTAGGGCCGCTTCTTTCCCTCGGTAATCTTTCTCTGTTCTTGTAAGTCCTTTAAAACAAACAAACAAATCCAGATATTCCAGCAAGCTTCCTGAGCACTTCTACTTTGTCCTGTTCTGATTGTTGAGCCAATGTTCTCCACTGCACCATTTCTGCGCTATTTAAAATGTCAAGTAGACAATATTGCTCACATAGAAGAATTATCTTGAAGGAGAGTTAAAAGGTAATGAATGTAGAAATCCATTACAGTGAGTGTCTGCTTTAGTAAACCTTTGACACTTAAGGTTTGAAAGATGGCAGTAGGTGCTTTTTACGAAGTGTCATTGCTAGAAAGGTACTGAGAATTCCTTCATGGGCTCTGCAGATAGAGCAGCTTATGTTCTGGCCTATTCAGTTCTCAGCTATGAAAGAGAGATGAGCTTTGAGCCCCAATGTTGGTTTAATAGATGACTCACTTTTGAGATAGTAGAAACGAAACCCCTAGTAAAGCATTAGTAGATGTAGCTGTCAGTAACTTTTTTTTTCCTTACTGTGTTTTTCTTAGTTTCACATGTGGTATAGAATTGAGACTAGAAGCATTTGAAATATTTTGTGATATTATTCATAAGTTGACACCTCTACCTTATAGTAAAATTCTCTAATATGAACTTGTATTTAAACATTAAACTACTTAATCATCTGCTGAAACTAAGCTCACCCCATGGCTAATACCGAGCATGTTAGCAGCCACTGCTATGGCAAGCACCCATGTGCTTCAGTGTAGGCATGTGGTTACACGCTTTAGTGCATATGGAAGTGTTTGCTCAAAATCACAGTGACAGTTACATGAATGCATGTCATCAAAACTCAAGAGTCCCAACTTCCACTTGCATTTGGTAACCACTAGACTATGTCCAATACATACAGGATAAAAACTCCCCACATGTAAGTCACTGGGAGTTTTCCCATCCAGTTTCATGGAATCAAGAATTCAGCCATAATGTTTCATAAAACAAGAAAAAAGGAATATATTTGTGGTTTTATTATTATCCCTAATAAGGAAATAAGGACAAAGAAGAGACAATATGTGGTCTGGTCAATGTGTACATTTTATTTGTATTAATAGCAATGAAATGTGGAGGTCATATAGTTCAACCTGTTTCTCAAAGCACTTGGTTGACATCAGGTGGCTGAGGGGTTTGTCTTTTAAGACGTCAGTCTTGAAAACTTTTAGGGATGGAGACTGCACAGCCTCTGTGGAGCGGTTATGGCCTGTTAATAGCAAGGGCAGCACTGCATTATGGGGCCAGATGGTTAGAGGTGAAAGGCACTAAAGGTCAATATTAAGTTTATGGACAGTAATGCGTAATTGGAATTTGCTACCACAAATAGTATTTTTTGCTAGCAAGCCTAGGTCAGAATCAATTTTGGATGCTATCACATTGCTTTTCTTGACGAGTAAATTTGCAAGATGACAAGAGTTGCTTTGCTTGTGAGAGGTAAGATTGGAGGTATATTTTCTTTGAAGGTCTGGTAGATTTTTTCAGAATTAAAAAAAAAAAAAAAAAAATAAAAAAATCTATTGTGTGTCCTGTGCTATTAATCTCAGTTACCTTGTGAGTAATGATAAACTATCCTGGAATGTGAGTTCTCTATAATTAAGTTGTCTTCTCCAGAGTTAGGTACTCCCTTTAAGATTAAGAACTCCAGGAGCAAAAATGTCTTCAAATATGTATCACTTCAAAGCAGATAGGGGGTAGTTACAAAGTCTATGATTGCATACATCTTCTCAAGCCATCAATGGTTTTGTATATTTTATTGAACTAAGACAATCTTCTTGTGTGCCATAGTCTCTAAAGAGCACCTGCAGCTTGCCCTGAAGTTGGAGATCTGCATTCTTTGCCAGGGTGGGGACTTGGACAGGCGGAGCGCAGAGCTTAGCTGTAGGACTGAGCGTATTCTTCAGTTGAGTGATCAAGGGGAGATCGATCTGGGAAAGCAAGCTTGCGGTGCTGATATCCCTTGGTGGGGTTTATTTGTTTTTTGTTTTTTATTATTATTTTGATTGTTTGGGTTGTGGTTTTTGTTTGTTTTTCTGGGGGAGTGTTTTGGTTTTTTCATGAAGTTCTGTTCAGGCATTTCACTGCCATTTCTGAATCCCCTCTAGACAGTCTGGTGATACTCCACCTTCTAGAGCCATTCCCTGAAGAGGACAGATTCTCTTCTAGTGATTTCATTTCACTGCTTTTGGCATACTTGGGACTGATCTCAACTGATGCATCCTAATGAAAGATTTTCAAGTTTTATCTGCTTGTACACAAATCTAGTATTCTGTAGAATACAGTTTTGTAACTGACTGTCCTATTTGGATGCCATTAGATACCTGTATTTAGCCAATCTCTTCCACAACATGTCCTAGCTCTGAACATCTGCCTAAAAGAAGGTGGTGGCAGACCACTAATGTCTATTTGCCCTTTCACAAACATCTGTATTTTCTCATGTACTGACAGTTTTTCTCTATTATGATACTTGTCAGAATTTATTATCTACATTGATCTTATTTTCTATGCTGTTGAGCTGAACACTTGCAAGCCCAGAAAAAAATGGTCTCTTACAGATCACAACCAGTCTATCATCAGGTAATTAATTACACACAGTGTGTTGAGAAGTTGGATCTTGGATTTCCCAGAAATAGCATCTAGGAGTAAGAGAAATTTCTGGGCAAATCTGGGGTCTAAAGAAAATATACCAACAGGAAAAAAAAAAAAATACAGTGTGTTGTTTTGTGTTTAACTGAAAGTGGATCCCATAGTTTAGAGGAAATAAGCTCTGAAACCAGAAGCAGAAAAGGTGACAGAATGAATTAACAATGACAACAGCAGCTGAGGATAACTGAAATAAAAATAGTAATAAAGACTTTTACATATTTCAGTGTATAACCAGAACCTTAATGCTGGAAAGAAACAGGTCATGATCATGCATACAAAGAACAACACTGCTGTCGTTCCTTCTGGAAGAATAATTTGTAAAGCTATCAATGATAGTTTCTCTAAGACTAGCCAGAAACCAATTATCCCAGTGGGATATTGAAAGCAAATCTATCCTCTTGCTCTGTGACTGCAGGAGAATTGTTAAGGGCAAGACCAGTGACCCAGAAAAAGTTAGCAAAGTAGAAACCAGAGAATTTAGAAATGAAGACATGTCCTAATTCTGAAGAAGAGAAGGTGAAAACAGAACAAATAAGACTGTGAACCTTATGGTATTTTTAAAAGGTAAACTCAACAAAACCAATTTTGTTTCTGTTGTATGGAAGAGTTACAGGCCTCTGTGCAAAAATTTTAGTCATTGATGACACATCCCAGTTGCTAATCACAAATCAGCAGCCTAGTTCTGGGGCAGTTGACAGTTTATCTGTAACTGGCTTGCACTGTGCAACATCTGTAGTGCCATTGGTTTTCTTGTTGTTTTAGGTAAAATCTAGCTGTTATGGTTTGTAGTTTAGTTTTGCATATGTGTCATTGGATTTTCTGATAGGGTGCTTACAGGACTAATGCAAAAAGTATTTCTTAGAGGTCTAATTGAACTTCTTATTGTTTGACGTATTCATGTTTATTAGGATCATTAACTGTGAAATTAGGTGACAATAGCTATGAAAAGTCAAAATATTTCATGAGATTGTGTCAATACATTGCATATTTGAGAATTGCTTGTAAATAATGTGTATAAATTAGGTGTTCTCTAAAACAGATTTAGTTCTAAATTTGTGCAAGATCAGAACTAGGTTTTTTTTATGTTTGCATATTTTTCATGTGTTCTGAATCAATACTTCCTTATTTGTGGCAGTAATTCACTGTTGTTCTAAAATCAAAGGCTTCAAATTATTTCATTTTCCTATATTTAGCATGATATATGAAATAACAAATTACTCTCGAGTTAGTTACAAGCCTTGAAAATACCTTTGCTGTACATTTAATTATTCCAATTTGAGTTTCAGTTTTGAACAGCTGCTTAAAAATAAAACTTCATATGTTACTGCAATACTGACTTTATAAATTTGCCAGGATAAACTTCTTAACGTCTTTGTATCTTGTTGCAAGAGACAGTCCAATGCCTATGCTGTTGTCTGTTTCTTTGTCATTCAAAGAAAAACTTTATTATCTGAATGTATTCAAAAATTTGTTTTCTGTTTCAGTGAAATCTGCTGAATTGTCACGCTTCTGATATCTTCAGTGGTGACTGGCAAGAGTGACGGAAAACGTATCTCTGAGCTCTTACTTAGTCATCAGCTAGTAAGTAGCTTCTCATATTTTCATAGTTTTCATTCACATCCAATGAAGTGCTTAGGTTGTCTTAGGTAAATAACAAATTTTAAACTACTTCACCATTATTTTCTCCTTCTTTTCTATTAAAGCATTTTTTATCTAATGTCTGGTGCTCTTTTAAAGACTATAATACATTTAAGTCAGCGTTTATAAGTGCTTTAGCAAAAAAGGGAGCATTTTCTTAGCACGCCTGTTCAAGCATCTGAGTGCTGTTCAGTGACCTGTATTACTCCCCAAGCGCAAAGCGTAAGTAGGAATACGAATTCAGTGGATGGTCTGTAACAAATACATTGCTCCATTAGCCTGATAGAGATGGTCAAGAATGGTATTTGGCAATCAATTACTAGAGCTGGTAAATCCAGTTAAATGTTAACTGAACAGCTAGGTTCTCTTATTATCCACCTGTTTAATTTTCAGATTGTCTCACTTTTGTCACTAATTTGCATGCTTTGTTCTTCATATCAGTATTGTCTGTATCTTTTTTTTTTTTTTAATTCCTTTAGGAAAATTGTAAGCCACCCATTTAAAGCAGATATTCTCGTGGTCTTGCTATACTTGTCTGGCACAATAGTTTTTTTCATTCTTATTTTCTTGCTTTGTTTCTAAATCTAAAGAAGAAAACTGGGATGATGGGAAAGCAAGAAGTTTAAGATTTGAAGTAGGGAAATTATAGGAAAAAAGGAAAAGCAAAACTGCAAAGTGAGGGGAATATATCTGTAACATTTAAATGGTACTTACAGATTCTGCTCAGAAAACAGACTTAACCTTTTAAAAATTATGCTGGTGGAGATTAGAGAATTGATACAAGGTCTAGGTTGCTTCTCACAAAACATAGTGATTTGGGTTTTTTTTTCCTCAGAAGATGTAAATTTTATTTTAATTTTTTAAAAAAAATTAAATATTTTTTGACAGCTACCTCAGTCTGAGTTGCAATATAAGAACTGGTCTCAAAAATGTGTGTCTGGACCTGTTTACAAAATGTTACTCTGTTCTTAAACAGTCACAGTCCATGAAAACTAGCAATGCTTATTTATTTATTTGCTATTTGGTGAAATAGAAATTATAATTTTAGTGGTGGAAAACTTTTCTAATGACTCAGTCCAATAATATCATCTAAATTTACCACTTAAGAATTTCAAAAATATAGTTTCTCTAGGCAACAAGTGACAAGATTATTTCAAAATTTGATAGCTCAGCTTGATCACGTTGTTCATTACTGTTTAACTATAATATAAAAGAGTAAGAATTATGTCCTCCTTTTTAATGCTATTTTATGTATTTAAACCTAAAAAAAAAATAGAACTTGATTGAATTGGGTGGAAGGATGGTGAAATTCAAATGTTTAATTCAGTAAGCTCTCATAAAAGAAGGCAATATCTAACCTAAATTTGGAAAGCAAAATTAGAATTAAACTGAATGAAAAATAAAATAGGAATCAAATATTAGAAATCAAAGAAAGCTTAACTGGAAAAAAAAAATTGTATCTAACGTAGGGTGAGAATAGCTGTAGAAATTTGCTAATTTGGGATGTTTGGTATTTTATGTCCCTCTAAGCCTTTAAATGTAGTCTGAAAGTATATACAAGTTAAAATGTTTTTTCTAGTTTCATAACTTGTTAATGAAATGTACAAATGCAGAAATTACTACATCAGAGTGCACATCTGTGTCATTCAAACAGGCAAAATGATTACATGCGCCTTGTATACAAGAAGGCAACATAATCACGTTTGCACATAGCCTGAGAAAGTGAACATGAGTGTGGTTTTTTTTTTTTTTTGTTGGTACTACAGCGAAGTAACTGCGGTGTGAATTGTGTCAGGTATGTACTACTCTGTTAGAGGAGAAGGATGTTTTAAGCCTAGAAATGATACAGGTGTGTTATCAATGTCATTGAATGTCATGAATTTTTTTCAATACTTAACTGTTGAATAATTTCAGTTTGTTTCTGTATTTTCTTTTATCATATTAACATAAAGGCGAAAAAAGCTGTTATAGGGGACGCCAGACAAAACGCCAGCTTTGTTTTTAAAAAGCAAGAGTGTGATTGATGTCAGTGAGCCACAGCTAAAGACATCGCTGCTTGAGCGGTGTAACAATGTGCATGATATCATTGAGTAGGTGAAAGTGTAACACAGAAGGGTGGAATAAAAGCATTAATTTCTAAACAACTCATCAGATGACACACACAAATTCATGATCTTTTTGAGGACTACTACAATGGTGTCCATTTTCAAAGCCTTTGAAGAGCTTTAGCTATGCAGCTCCCTCTTATGTCAGCAGGAGACATGCTCTGCTGTGATAAGATTTAGCTGACTTTCTCGCATACTTTGTTACTGAGAAAAGCAGACCTTGATCACTTTTATTATGGCATGCTATGCATTCTAAAGTATGTTTAAGCAAGCAGTAGATTCATTAAGTAATGAAGCAAATGATAAGTAATCAGTGTGAGTTTTGATATTGTCTTATCAGTTTCGTTTTCATTTATAGTTTTATGTAATATAATTCCCTGAACACTCAGCAACAGTTTTTCAGTATCTCATTGATACTGCTATTTTATCCTTGGTTCATGTTTTTTTTTTTTTCACTTAGAAGAAGGAAACTTTATTTCGGGACCTTGGATTACTAGTCATGAAGGGAACAAAACTACCATCTGAGTTGGTGTTAAAATTTCTATAGATGTTTTAAGTTTTAGGATTGATTTCTATGGACCTGGTACTGGCCAGCAAACTGAGAGTGGCTTGTACATGCTCAGTAAATACCTGTCATAGGTGCTTTCAGGAAAGAAGGAAAGATCCATATCTCACAAATACTTGCTTTTTTAGTAAAATTGGTCTTATACTTGCTTTTTTAGTAAAATTGGTCTTGAATGTAAGTAGATTATACTGATAAAAAATACTGTGTTTTACTGAAATATGAGAGAATAAACCATCAGCTGTACTACAGTAGGACTTGAAGCTTCTGAGCTTAAAGAAAAAGTAGCTGTTGGCCAGCATTCGGTCAGCTTGGTTTGAAGGCAAACTGGGCCATGGAAGAAATGAAGAAACATTTCTATGGTGTTGGTTTCTAATAACATCAGAAGAGTTGTTACGGTTGCAAGAAATGTTCTGTCACCTTTGGCCAGGAGAGATGAGTTGGTCTGGACACAACTATATTGGCTTTATAGTACAGGAAGACTTTCCTGTGGCAGGGAATAATCACCTGTTGATTCAGGACAGTTTAAGATTCTCTAAGATCTGTGGATGTGAACTGGGGTGTAGCCCAGATGCCTGCTGCATGCTGAAGAAATGTAAGCGGTCTAAACCACAAGACGCATTTGAAAAATGCGTGGGTGAATTGTGAATAGATGGAAGCATTTGCAACGTGGGTTTTCAATTAAATTGTCACAGGAGTGTAACTGAGAGCTGGATTAGGAACTAGCAACTTGCTGTATATGAAAACAAGTGAGATGAAGAAGCATATGTCTAGAAATGAACAAGCATTTTTAAGAATGTAGCAGCTTCACAAGAATGTGGTGTGCTAAGGCTTAATTGACTAATTTGTGATTAAGGGCTAGGAAAGCACAAGTATACGTCATTTAAATGTAAGAGTGATAGAAGACAATCAATTCCTACCCAGACTGCAAAACCAGTTAGCTTTAAAGTGGTGCAGGCAGAGGAGATTTTCTGTTTTGTTTCTTCCTGATGATACACTGCAAGATCCAGTCACAGTCCACATGTGATCAGTTGATTTTACAATGTATATTCAGCAAATGAGTTTATGAAGAAAGGTGGCTGGTAGTACTGTATTTCAACTTTGAAGAAGTACACCCAGCTGGGCTCTTATTCAGTCTGTTAAAAAAATAGGTAGTCTTAACAGAACATAGTTTCTGATCAGCATTTGGACTTAATGCTCTGCTTTTTGGATATCATCTCTTTCACAGAAGTGGTAGCTAGCTTATGATCCCTTATGCTTGTGGTCTCTTAAGTTTTACCACTTTCCTAAGTATAATACTGAGAAATAATTAAGTACAATTTTGGATTTTGCCCTATAACCAATTATATCAAGGACTGAAGAAGATGCAAATTTCTACCATTTATAAACCTATACATATAAAAAAATTACATAGTGTTGTTTCCTTTTTTCATTAGGAAAAAAAAAAAGGGGGGGGGGGGGAATATTTGTATTTATCAAGACACTTTCATGCTTGGAGTTTAACTTTTCCTGGAGAAATCTAATGTGAACGAGTGTTTGAATGGTAAGTTACAATGATAAATAATACAGTATGCTCCCACTGTTGGCATATCATTCCTTTTTCCTTTGAAATGACTCATGTTTGGAATTAAGCATCTTGATTCAGGTTGTACAATTCTAAATAGATGGAAAGGGATTTGAGGTACACATGCTATGAGAAATGGAGAAGAGTTTGGTTGCAATATGAAGACAAACTGTGTGGGTGATTAATATTCAGTAAGGCCGATGAAAATTTAATTCAACTAATTTAGGTAACAGAGCATCTCATTTTCTTTTGCAGTCTCAGTGTAAATGCTGTTTTCATCTCTATGGTGGTTCATATCAGCTAATTCCTGCACAACTACAGTTGCTGACAGTGGGAAAAACGTTGTCTTTGCTCTTACAAGGGCTCTTTGAAGCCTACAGAGCAGCATTGGCACACACTGTTAGTAATAATTGAAATTACTTTTCTGAAAGTAACTTATCGCATCCTAACACACCTTATATTTTTGTCTGCTGTAATTTTCTTTCTTATGGCCCTTTCTGGAAATACAAAGAAAGCCATAGTGAATAAGTATAGAGTGCAGGATTCATTGGAAGCTGTTTGAACACTGTGCAGATGTGCTGGGAAAAACACACAGAATGCATATTGATTTGTAATATGTGTTGGGAGTAGGAGAATGATGTGTTTCAGATGAAGTTTGCCTTTGTTTTTGTCAGTAAAATGAGAAGAAATATTTTAAACAATCTGTCTAAAACTGTGTATTCCTACAGGGCTGTGAAGAATCCTCTCTATTTTTAAACAATTGTTAGAAATGGATGAGCAGGAATTTGTGTGCTTATTAAAGGATGATAACTATAATGTCTCTTCAGTAAGAGGGAAGCAGGCAGATTTCTGTTGTGGGTGTTTTTTGTTTTTTTTTTTTTTTTGTTGGTGTTTATGTTGGTTGGTTGGGTTGGTTTGGTTTTTCCCACCTGTGAAATTAAAAATTGAATGTTCCTGTTAGAATGTATGTTCAAGAGGAGTATTAGATTTTTTTTCTGCACTTTTTATGGTGTGTGATGTTTTAGGGTTTTTTGTGCATGTGTACAAATGTTAGGTGAGTATATCTGAAATCTGGTTAAAAAATAAATCTATCCCTTTTGCATGCTTCAGAAGTTCAGACAAAGCCTGTGCAAATTTCAACAATCAAAGGAATTACAAGTGGTTAGAAAAACAAAGTGAAGTAGGTGGATAAGATACAAAATCTGTTACTATAGGTTGGGGTTTTTTTTAAGTTTCTAAGGAATGTCTGCCCCTTTTTCTCCCACTTTCCTCTATTAACCTGGGAAACAAAGGGTTTTTTAAAAAAAATTCAGAGATATGAAATTCAGTTTATTATTCCAGAGTATAAGTCAATATATTTCTCATTTCATCCTCACTCTTTCATGCTCACTCTGGCCTTGTAAATCTTTGTGTTCAGGGCAGAATTTAACAGAATTTTAAGCAAAGAGGATCCACGATTGTCCCTCCTGGTACAAAGTGCAACTGCTGATCCAGTGTTTGGTCTCTTGGGACATCAAGAGGAAACAGCCAAGAAGGATGGAACTGAGCCAGGTTACTCCCATTTTAACTGACAGCTTAAGTCATTGACCTACTATTGAATGGGGATTATCCCATTACTACCAGCACATCTTAAAATATAAGGGGTGGCGCCTACTTTTTTTGGTGCAACTTGATCTGATGGATGTGCATAGTTAATTGATTAAACTGTGCTTTAATCTTATTTTAATATTTTCCAACTTTTTTGTCAGACTTGAGCAGAAAGAGTGAGAGAGTGAGACTTTTCTGGTTTTTCTTTGCAATGTTTATTGCTTTGGAAGGTGTACATAGCACAAGGAATCATAAAATTCTGTAACTTTCTAAGGTTTTCCATAACATTTTCACATAACCAAATGATAAAGATGAGGACAGCACAGACCAATGGGAGATGGATGACTACTTGCAGATTTTGTTCATTAATAATGTGCAGACTTTAACTCATTATTTAAAAACAATTAAATATCCCTTGATGGACTCCTAAACTGTGCCTAGTTACAATAATTGCTGAAAATATTTTTGCAAGATAGTTTCAGAATACTTAGTGTGATATGTGCTTAATTGGTCTAAACATTGTGGAAAGAAAATAATATTTAGTCATACACATATATGTATATAAAGATGTTATGGTTTCATAAAGTAAATTGGCACCAACCAATGTTTAAATACTGGCTACAGATTTGACGAAATAATGCGCCTTTTCTCTGTGAACAGTAATTACAACATATGTCTAGTGTACTTACTTTTCTGATTTTGAATATGAAGCACTCTGGTGCTCAGAAAGTGAGGTTTTAGTTATGGAACAGGAAACAAATGGACAGAAGTACTAAGATTATTTCATTATGTTGATATGCTTTTTAGTCACAGATGTATACCTCCTGCAAAATATTTTTAAACAGGATGAGATTTACTGAAAGAGAGACTAAATCCAAGTTGTATGTACAAGCCCTTGTATGTGAAGATTTCCTAACCAGAGTCGTCTGGACAACTTATTGGATATCTGCTTTTCTTCAGTGTCCAGATTCTTTTTCTCTGCAGAGATTGGTTTTTGAAGACAACATACAACATTAAGGCTATGACCTAATTTCAAACATAGTATATTTTCATTAGCACTCTGTACTCTAGTTTCTCCCAATTGCGTGTTAGAATTGCTTTTTTCTTGTTCCTTGTAGTATGCTTTAAAAGACACTCTATGGCAATATGTTGACCCTGAGCAGTAGGACTTGAGGTAGTCAGAACTGTGAGTACTTGGCTCTTTGACATTATTTATCATATATTATTTTTAAAAGATTATCGTGTAAAAGTTGGTCGTCCTTTTAGTTTTCCTCTGTAAACCATATACGGCAAGCAGCTCACCCTGCTTGCATGTCACTGCTCTGTATGAAATGCTTCTACATGCTTCCATTTTGCTACTACCCAAAATGCAAACGTGACTTTTAAGAATAGGATCTGTACTACCTTAATCTTGTTTGGGCATTTATTCCAAAGCAAAGCAGTGTAAAGCTATGCTAAATGAGACTGGTAGCTTTTTGTTTTCCATTTGTATGGATGTAGTTCGCTTCATAAAGTGCTGTGTGGCGTAGAGTCATCGGGTAAATACCGACGTGCTCCAGCACGGACGAGCCCCTGTTTTGACTGCCAGAAGCAGAAAGTGATTTAGATAAGCTGTCACAGTATTAACATTAGTAATGCTTTCTTCCTCAGTGCTCTGAGAATTAAGTTCCTTGGCTTTGAATAAAAATGCTGTATTGAACAGTACTGTGAATTTTTAGGTAATGAAAACAGTGCATCAGCGGATAATGGTTGGAGAGCAGATTTCCCCAAAACCATTCTAGTGGGTTTACTCATGTTATAATTTAGTTTTTCCCTCTGTTATGTACCTGTTTATTATCAAGAGGTAGTTTAAAATATCTTTATATTCTTTCCAGAAAGAGAAGACTCAGGTTTTTCCCCCTCATAAGTTAATCACAGTTAAACTAATTCAGTTCACTGCCTGTTTTCGTCTGGAAGATGCCAAGACAGAAGCAGAGGAAATAGTTCAGGACTTTTGTCAACATCATACTCTTATAGAATCAAACAGTCTACATTGATGAAAATAGAAATTTTATGTAAAGGACCAGGTTATTAGGAGAAAATGGGAGCAGAAGAGACAGACATTCTTTAGAAACTTAAAAAAAAATATTGCTCACCCTGCAGGCTTTTTTTAGTTTTAGTTTATTCAGGGTTTTTTTATTGAGACCTTGCATTTCTAAAATGTTTGGGCATCTGCTGATCTCAGGTCGATTACACAGATATGAAGGAATTCAAAATAGCAAATTCATATATAGGAACATTGATACTTAGGTGTTTTCTCTGGAGACTATCCCCCATCTCTAGAATAAAGAATAAATAGAATAAATGCTATTTTCTGCCATAGGATTTTACTTGCAGAGTGTGCCCTATCATATTGATACTTTCTTATTTATATCTCTTTTCACCAAAAGTGGTTATTGTTGTTCCCTACAGTGCTTGCTACAACAAAACTTACTGACAGCAGGACTTTTATTTCTCATTACATGTTTTTCTGCTTTTCAGATATTGCTTTCTGTAACATACTTTCCCAGTGTGCTAACTCAAGTATTTCTGTCAGTGGTTTATAAACAGAAAAAAAAAGATTCTGGTAGAGGGGGAAAGCCTTGGCTTATAGTTCCTGTTGCTTGCCATGAATACTCCGAGGAAAATGTCCAATCGACTTGTGAATGGGAACACTGCCCACATAGCAGATGGCTATGAGTGTAAGCGTACCGCAGACCATGTCCATGCATTAAATGTGTTTACTGAGGGCAGACTTCCCAGGCTAAAATTCCATGTATGTGCAACTTTTGTGCCAATGATTGAAAAGATACGCTGATGTTATTTCTCAAAGTTAGACTTCTTTAGAAGATGAGTAACATTTTGCTTATTTGCATAAAAAGTCTTCCATGAAAATAAACCACTTTCATTGTTTTATTGCGTATGGGATTAACAAGGTGTGGGGGTTTTTTTAAATTATTTTTAAAATTCTTATGTAGGAATTTTAAATAAGAACAAAAAGAAGTAAATGTATTATCATCTAACAGAAGATTAATTACTACATAAAATTAACACAGCTGTTTGTGCCCAAATTGTCATAGAGTTAATAAATGAAAGTGAGATTCATTGGTTCCCCAGATAATTTTTTTTTTTCCTCTTGAAAGATTGTTTTACAATCAGATCCTATAATGCTTATCTGTATCATTAGATTACTGCAGAGCAACTTGCTCACATGGAAACATTTGCAGAATGTTAGCATTGGTTTGCTTCATTAGAATCTTTTCCTCTGTTGCTTCTATGGCAGAAACTTTTATCATTCTCAAGTTATTTTGCAATACTGTTGTGTCTGTTGATAAAATCAGCAGACAATTCCAGGGTAATATGTTCTAGATACTTAATCTTAAATCACATTTCTCTTATCAGCTACACATGAATGTATAATTTGAAATAAATATAGATATTAAATCTACTTCACAATTCTGATCAAGTGAAATAATCAATAGATGGTCTTAAAAAACTTAAGTAAAATGATGGAAACTGACTACAGTGTTTGAATGAGGACAGAATATTATTATTTTGTAAATATAAGTAGAACTAGTGTCCCAATACTTTAAACTACATGAACAGTATAACTAGCATGATTAACTAAAATTTACTATTGGATTATTACTGAGGTCAAAGCTATACTATTTGAATAGCATTATTAAAAGCATTACTAAGAGATTTTTACTATTGATAGTGTCATAGAATACTTTACAAAATGATTTTTGCTATTCAGCCCTTCTGTATTTTAGAATTATTTTAACTTGTTGGAATTTTTAAAAATATATATTAACATA
>JMFS01037190.1:0-24716 GCA_000699545.1 Podiceps cristatus
GACAATCCTATGATCCTATGATCCTATGAACCAAACCTATGATACTGTCTCTCAAGATAGTATCCTTTAGCTACAGCATCTCTATTCTAGTGCTGTGCTTCTCCTGTTTGTCTGATGGAAACCTGGTAACTCCTAACGGAATTGATGTGCATGTAGCAAACATCAGAATTTACTGGGCTAATTTGAAAAAATTATAGGAATTTTATCTTACTTGAAGAAGTATTTCCAAATGTTTAATATCTAATTGTATTAGTAATTTGTAATTAGAGTTGTTATTGTATCTTTAAATGTCTGAAAACATTTGTTCTCCTTACACTTCCTGGAGCAAACAAAAAGTAGGGATCCTGCTTTGGCAGCTTCTTTATGCAGTGTTTCCGTAGTGTAGTGGTTATCACGTTCGCCTAACACGCGAAAGGTCCCCGGTTCGAAACCGGGCGGAAACACTTGAGGATTCTTTATGGGTCCCTTCCAGCTCAAGATATTCTATGACATCAGGCAAAACAGTACAGTGTGTGTTGTCTTTTCTTCAGAAATTTGTGGACTAATGGGTCTGAAACCCACAGGTGTGCACGTGTGTGTGCAGCATACACGCACAGTAAAATAGGCAAAACAGCCTGTAAAGGGAGAAGCGAGGGAAGCAACTGTGTAGTTTCCAGAGAAAGAAAAGCGGGCTGCTCTCACTGTTTCATTCAGTTCCTGCAAGCCAGTAGAACCGGGCCTCTGTTTTCAGCTCTCTGTTCTCCATTTCAGGTGCTGGCAGAACTTTTGTCCAAGTTTTCTTCAGCTGAGATTGGCTGGAGGAATAGAGTAGTCACAGAGTTGTTGAAGCATCATTATACAGATAGCAAAGGTTTTGAGATGAGTGTTGGCTCTTAACCTTTAGATTAAAGTAAAAAATCCTGCAATAATGTGAAATTCAAAATCCATTGCTGTGGAAGGTCTTGTTGTTTTTAGGGATAGAGGAAAGAAACATCTGTATATGGGGTAACAAGCAGATTCTGTTTACATATAAATACGAATACAAAAGTAAGAATAAACTTGCATCACAGTATAACAGAAGGCTTTCTACTAAAAGTTGGATTAGAAGTTATTTATCTCACAGTGCAGGAAACCTGGCAGTGGTAAATGCATTCCTTACTGTTGATTTATAAAATTATTTTCGCTGCAAGTACGTGTAGTGCCTTTATTTAAATGTGCCTTCAGTCTTTTCATGGTAATAGCTCCTTGTGTGGCCATTGCCATCATGAAAATCTGTATCACCTGCAAGAAAAGGCTAATGTATTATGGACTTTTTAAATTACCATTAACATTAATACAGATGCTGTGGTCATGAAAATTTCTTTTTATTTTAAAAAAAGCAAAGGAAACAGAAACAATTAAAATCCTAACATGCAATATAGTATTCTCTAGACTGTTTTAAAGAGAGGCAGACTGTGATGGTATTAGGCACAACTGTTAATGTGGTAAACATATTACCATCTGTGCTGATGCTACCTGGAAAAAACCCTGTTGTTTCCAAATGATCTGACGGTGCCAATACACACTCCTGGGAGCTGTGATAAAGGCTCACATACAAGTTGCAAGAGTGTGAGGTGAAGATGACTAATCTCGATTTCCAAAGCTGTTTGTAACAACTCCTGGGGAAAAAACAACCCCAAACCCACAACTTTTATCTTTCTAGGACTTGGGTATCAAAGGCTACAAGTAAAATATCTGTGGATGTTCTTCAGAAATGGTTTCACCTCATCCGGACTGCAGTCCTACTGTGATAGGTCTGCTACAAATTCAGGTTAATGCAAACATTTCATAGTTGCTGCTACATAATAGTTTCCTCTTAGGTGAGTTGCCTTGCAAATTGTCCTAAGTGCTAACTGGCTGGATCAAAGTTGTCTTCATAGACTGTTACATACCACCACTCTCTTGGTCAGTATTGCTGCCTTCTTGGCCACTACTAGCAGCAGGCAGCACTTAAACAGCTGCAACGACTCCCGCAGATTTGGCCTGTGGGTTGGATGTAATACAAGTAAAAGAGGTGGCATTGTTGCATTGGAGATGAGTAACTCAAGGCGACAGACTGAGCAGAAGAAATTACTGAAACACGTTTCAGTAGCTTTTATCTGCTAAGATACTGAGACAAGGCTGCTCCGGTGACTGGGTACACATGCCCTTGTCTAACCCAGGGAAATAGCCAGTATTTCAAAGTAGATTTGAAACCATTTTCTGTAGTTGTGGCTATGGAGGGTGTATCAAATGTCCAAACAAGTTTTCAAATCTCCATTCAGAACGCTTACCTATACATCTAAGAATGATTCCGCTCTGGAGCCTTGCTCACCTTCAGCTTCAAACAGCTATAACACTAATGGCAGAACTGTGCCGGAAGATGATCCATTTGTTTGGCATGAGGTAAATGACATTTATCAAATAGTGTATTCCATTACAGTTGCATCCTACCTCTCACTCAGAGTCTTTGTGAATACTGAGCTAGTAGAAATGGCTTCCCCCCCTGTGTAATCATAGAATCATAGAATCAACGTACACACCTTTATTCTTGTACAGAAATTCTGGAATTTGTAGGGGAAGGGAAACACTTCAGAAAACAGAATTTCACTGTCAAAATAATACTAAATCAGAGCAAAAAAGTATTAGTAGCCTTAATGCCTTTTTTAACAACTGGTCATGAATATAATTTTAAACCATATTATTTGAGTTAATACAGCAAACTACTTGAGAATGCCTGTCCGTCTTTAGGGTGCCAATTTGCATTGGATTTTTAGTGTTCAGTACTGCCATGTGATAGTATATGTAGCTAGCTGTGAACCTTAAACATAGTTTCTGTAAAGTGTTCAGCAGACCAGATTCAAGACAAATTCAAGTCAGTGAAATGGTTCTGGACCAAGCGTAGGACAGAAATAAGTGTGCTGTGTCTACAGATGTGTTTTGTGCATGTATGTGTTTATAGTTAAGTGTAGCCTCACTAAAAGCATTGTGTAAAATAACTGTGCCATGGGCTGGAATAGTGACTCTAAAACCTTCAATCTTGTCTTTAAAATCTAGCTTACTTCTCATGCCACAGAAGGAAACCATTCTAACCAACTTAGAGAAGATGCAGTGGCCTCCTTTGCGGATGTGGGATGGGTTGCTCAAGAAGAAGGTGAAGTTTCTACAAGGCTCAGGTATGCTCCTCCAATCTTTTCTTTGAACGTCTGAACTGAGAGGAAGAAACCTCCCCCTCCTCTCTAAGGAGAATCTACTGTGCATTGCAATTAATGGAGAGGACTTCAGTGCTGGGAGAATAGAGGGGGAAGGGTGATTGAAAAGGTAGGGTCTGGAAAAGAAGTAGTAGAGGCTAGATGAACTGGGTTCTGAGTGAAAGACTGGTTTGAGAACATTGAGGAGATTTGCTTTATACAAGGAAGACTGTGGTTTTTATTATTTATTGCAAAGAATTGCATGTGACAGCTTTGAGCAACCTCGTCCCCACAAAGATGTTTGCTGTGGTATGGCACAATTGCTTACACTGATTCTTCTCCAGTTCTGCAATTTTCATTAATATGGGGTGGTGTACTGTACAGCTTCCTAATTAGGAGCAGTGGTCCTTCTGACAGTCCAATAATTGGCACGTTGTTTTTCACCTTTTTGGTTGAGGCTCTGCACTCTGCTAAATGCAATTTAAAAAATACGGTTTATATTTTGTCTTTAGTCTTCATAACAAAAACTGGCAGGGAAGCATGTGAGCACCTGTGTCCAGAATGATGGGATAGGTCCTGTTGTGTTGGACCAAGAGTACTGCGTAGCACTGACTGCATGAAACAGGTTGGCTGAAGTGATGACGTTCTCTCTTCCAGCCTACCCAAATTACTGCACAGACTAGCCAGAAACAAATCCACAGCTCTGTCGTGCAGAGGAAGTTTTTCTTCTAAACAAACTAACCTTCCAGAGAAAGGCACAGATTGTTGGCCTCAGAGATTACTGGAGGATACTGTTCTTAATTTGAAAGCACAAAATAGGTTAGTAATGACCTAGATGCCCTCCAACATGACTTGCCACAGTGAAGCTTTGCATAACAAACATTCTGGCACTGTCACATTAATTCCACAAACTGAGAGAGGAGCCACAGGAATCCACTCTTGCTTGGGAAACACTGTTTGTAAAGTGCATTTGGTGCAAAGGAAGTTAACTGGCCAATGCTACTTTAGCTTGCAGAAAAACATTTTGTTTAAGGATTGAACTGTAAAGCTGTTACGTTTAATGGAGACAACAGGGAGAATAGCTCTTTGGTACTTCAAAGAACCTGTTAGGAAAGATGTAGGACTTGCATATTTGCTGAGAAGTCTGCATGTGAAGGGGGGAAGGGGGACAGATGGATGTGGGATGGGACTAAAATAATCTTGCAGATACATAGTGACCTTAAGGCAAACAGCTTATAGTGGAGCAAGTGAATTACTTAGCAAATATGAGTATTTCAATGTGCACCATTTATTACGTCTGCGCACAGTATTATGTAGCGGAGCTAGCATGTATTAGGTGTTCTCTGGGCATTTGAAAGTCTCTGTTTTGACAAGATCACGTAAAATATATATTGACAGTATAATTTAGTAAACAGTCTTGCAGACGTAATTTTTTCTGCAAATGCAGCTTTATAGAGAAAGCAACAAAATGAGAAATCATTTTTCCCCTACCCCTAGTCGGAGCAGTATTGACAATTCAGGCATAATATTTTTCTACAGTGTTAGATTCCAATCAAGATGTTTCCTTAAAACACCGTTACCGCTCTGAGCAGAAAATACCCTTTGTTGTTTAGCTATTCAGCTCCTTCAAAGAGTTCCTAGAAGGCAGGTTTTAAAGAGTGACGTGACCACCGGCTCCTTCCACCTTACTTGTTTGGGGAGGGCAGGGGAATGGCTGCTATAGGAAGCATCCTGTTCTCTTCTCAGCTTTAGTTGTTCTCTCTTCCTGTCTAGATAACAACACCTAAATTTTACCCACCTTGATAATAGTTCTGCGAGTTGTGTTGATGTTTTCTGACAGTGTCATCGAAAACTCAAATGTGTATCTAATCCCAAATCTAGGTGGTCGGAGCACAGGGCTTGTTCCAGCCTTAAAAGTTGGCTCTTGCTTTAAGTCTAGCACAACTGCAGATCTAACACGATGTGCACCCAGAGTAGCTTAACCCATGCATCCGGAGCGATGGGGCTCGGTGGTAGTCTGGAGCCGTTCTACACGTTTTGAAAAGACATTTCACTACCTACTGTTCTTAGTCTCATGTTTGAATAAATAATGGAATCCTGACCTGCCCGAGAAGTTTGGGGATTGAAGTTAAGGAGGATTGAGGAGTTAAGTGTGTGGTCATATTTTGGAGTTACAATGTTTATGATAATCTGTTGTCATTAATCCTTGTCAATTCTACTTTATAGAATCATAGAATAGTTTGGGTTGGAAAGGACCTTTGAAGGTCACCTAGTCCAACCTGCCCTGCAATGAGCAGGGTCATCCTCAACTAGATCAGGTTGCTCAGATACTCGAGATAAACTGTTTGAAAACGTAGGTGCCTTCAGTGAATATAACCTTTTGTAAGTGCTTGACTGTGGATGCCCAGTAGTGACTCAGCGTTTAACATAGCTTGAGCTTTGGTGGGTAATTGAGGAAGGCATCAGAGTTTCATTTTATTGCTCTTGTGAGAAAAAGGAGGGAAGCTTATGGACTCAACTGTATGAAGTTTCCTTCTCTATGATTTTATTATGTTAGAAAACTAGATATAAGACCCTTTCCGATTTACCGATAAGCAGGCTCTGTGCCACTAAGTTGTTTCACGTACTCCATGCTCCTAACGCTGCTTACAATGGAGGACTCTCCCTTCAGAAGTCCAAAAAGTACAAAAATGTGCTGTGGAACTACGAAACTCTTCCTTTTTCTTCAAAGGAATCAACTACAAGTGACTATTTGCCGCCCATGGGGGAAAAATGGTAGCATTTTGGGACCAAAAAAACCCTCAAAACCAACCAAACAAAAAATCTTAATTCCAACAAAAAATACAATAGGTAGGAGGCAGAGAAATAGATCGGTGGTGAGAGGGAATGTGTTCCTTTTTTCTCCTGAAGTCAAAGATTTCACAATAAGCTGGCTAGGAGGAGAGAAGAAATACAGCTCGTAATGCAAACAGTAAGGATGTGAAGCTCTTGTTTACATTAAGCTATATAACGTCTTGGTGGAAGTGATTTGTGTAAAGCCAGTTTTAAAGTCGGGCCTTCAACTTGTATTCCTAGTTTGTATGTAACAGTGCTTTAGTTTTTATCTATAACAAAGCCTTTAAAAAGGGAATCTTGTGGTATTTTTGTTACAGGTCAGAAGTTTGGTTAAAACCAGCCCAGCCTCTTTCAGGTGAACCACATCATTCTGGAAAGCCCCCAGGCAGACAGATGTCCTTACAAAACCCATTGGAAGAAGAACCAGTGTCCAGGAGCGTAGTGACTGCAAACGAAGAAGCTCTGCAGAAGATTAGTGCTCTAGAAAATGAACTAGCCACTTTAAGAGCACAAATAGCCAAAATTGTAATCTTGCAAGAACAACAGAACCTGACAGCAGGTATTAAATTTGCTGTACTCTGAGCACAAATTAGTTAATGAATTTGTCCCTTTTATAATTAAGAATCATAGATTAGAATCATAGAATGTTTTGGGTTGGAAGGGACCCCCAGAGCCCATCTAGTCCAACCCCCTGCAGTGAGCAGGGACACCATTACCCAGATCAGGTTGCTCAGAGCCCCGTCCAACCTGGGCTGGAATGTTTCCAGGGATGGGGCCTCCACCACCTCTCTGGGCAACCCATTCCAGTGCTTCACCACCCGCATTGTAAAGAATTTTCTCCTTACATCTAATCTAAACCTACCCTGTTTCAGCTTGAAACCATTACCCCTTGTCCTATTACCATTGTCCCTACTGAAAAGATTCTCAATGTGCTAATACACATACAGAACAGGTCTTGAAGACAAGAGGCCTGCCAGATTTTCTGTATTTTCTACTATTCCAAAAGTCTTCATGTTTGTGTGAAAGTCTGCCAGAATTCTGAACCTGTGGATAAGTAAAGAAGTATTAAACAGCTTTCAGATCAAAGCTCACGATAAACATGATGATTTAAACCAAACTAAAAGAATGTAACTTAATTGCTAACACTTAAGTCTTCCCATCCAATAATAAAATAGGCTGTCTGATATCATGAAGTAATCATGAAAGATGCTAATTATGCTTTTGGAATATGTAATATACATCTGAAGTTTATGAAATAAATAACAGAAAAGGAGATTAATTGTTTACTGGAATAATCAAACACATGGTCTAGATGGAACGAAAAGTGGTGCACTGGTAGTAAACAGAATAATTCTTTTCCCGAGTTCCTTTCTGCTCGTTCCCTCACGTCTGATTCCCTCCCAGTTCTAAGTCTACAATCTCCAAAGATTTTAGTGCAAGATGACCCTTGTCAACTGGAGATGGCAGCCATCCAGTTTTTGCTCTTTCCTAGGGTCACTGAGCAAGTACAGGTTTTTCCTATGTTTATGTATAAAATCATATTCTGATTCTTCAGATGCTCTTATTTTTTGTCTGTGAACTGATAGCAGTTACTTTTTCCTTAATTGTTCATATTCAAAACTATGAAATAGCTTCAAGGATTACATGGTTTCACTCTTGAATTGTAGCTGTTGTGGGTGTTTTGTGAAATAAATAACTTGTAATGTATTTTTTATTGGTTTCCCTTTACCTCTATTTATTAGGAAAATTAAATTTTGATTTCATTTTATCATCTTTACCTCCCTCTTCTGGTAGAATATGGTGATGACACTGTGTGCATGCCTACATCTACACAGAGTAGACCCCTCTGTATTATCTGTATATGCTTCTTTGTACTTAAAGCCTCAAAACTCTAGTTTGACCTGGTTTTGCTGATTTCTTTAAAGGCGCATTTGAGCAGAGATTTCTTCATTTATTTGTCATTAATGCTGTTATATTTCTAACATCAGTTTTTACCTGAAGAGTAAAGGGAACTTAAAATGAAGATTATTGTGAGAATCTCTGTCTTCAGGCAATTAGCTGGCCTAAAAATCCTTAACCTTAGAGAACTGGAATAAGCTTCAGTTTTAAGCACAATTTGAGCCTGAAACTTACATTTAAAAATCTGGTACGGTAATTTTTTATTTGTTCTTGAAGAACCACCACTCACATGGCAGAATGTACGTGACTTCCAACTCCATACCTGCCTCTTGGAGGAGAGTGAAATACTTTAGGAGTATAATACGTTAGGAGCAGCACATAACTAAAAGACATTGTGACATCCATTCTGTTGCCATAAAGACATTCATGTACTTAGAATTTGAACTGGAAGTTCAAAGAAGCTTCTCGCTCTCTGAGAAGGATTTTTACTTAGCTTTTCAGTTGAGTCTTAGGTGGTTTAGGATTGAAGAAGTTACATGATCATCTAAAGGCGGCAGAGGGGACGCAATTGAAGCTATATTATATTCTTACCCGAGCATTTATGAGATATAAAGGAGATTTACAAGTAAACTGACACATAACACATGTTTTATTTGTAGGTGGGTCAAGTCCAGTTGCTTCAGCTGCTGTCCCTGTTGCACCTCCACCACCACCACCTCCTCCTCCTCCGCCACCACTCCCTCCCCCGGGTCTGCAACCCAGTATGTCTGCAATTGAGCTCATTAAAGAAAGGAAAAACAACAAAACGAACTCTGGACAGAATCTGACAGAAAATGGGCCAAAGAAGTCTGAAATACCAAACATGCTAGAAATCCTCAAAGACATGAACAGCGTGAAACTACGCTCTGTGAAAAGGTAATCAATATAAATAAATACCCATGTGTTAACATTTGCATTAACAATTTGTTTTTATGACTCAGAACTATTTCAAGGTGAGGCAGACGCTGATGTAACAGCTGACAAACAATGCAGAAGCATTCACGACTTCTGAAGCTTCGGTTTGGACTATGGTAATGCTTCTCCTTTTCTTTTGTAGAGCCTCAGAAGGTACAAAATCGAAAGCAGCTGACCCTACGGATCCTGCAGCATTAATAGCAGAAGCGCTCAAAAAGAAATTTGCTTATCGATACCGAAACGATAGCCAAAGTGAAACAGAAAAAGTGATTCCAAAGACTGAAACAAAGACAAAGACTGAGGTAGTGCTGGTGAGTATTGTCATTCTGAACACATCCTTGGGCTAAGTTGCAGGTGTTGTGAAAGGCAGCATGTGTCTTCCTGCCAGCATTTGCACGTACCTGTGGGTTAACGTCCCTGTCCAGAAAACCCTCTGGCTGTGCCGGGATTTGTGGCAATCCTGTTTTCAGCATCCAGTCTTAAGATTGTCTACTCTTTTGGCCCTAGCTTTACAAAGCCCTGTTGTAGTTTTCTTAGATTTTTTAAACAAAAATCTTTTCTGTTGCCCTGACCATGTGATATTCTGAAAACTCAATCCCTCGGGGCTCATACCAGGATCCAGTCTGAACTGAGTTCACCTGTTACTACCAACATTAACCCTTCAGATAGTGCATGTGGAATTCTGAAGCAAGATCCTGAAACATGTCAGCCCTTCCTAGGAATGCAGAAAGCAAATTGTTCAGGATGCCTGCTGGATCTTGGATAGGGTGTTTCTGCTAATGATTGGAAATGCTGAGTAAATAAAAGCAGTTTCTTTATAGTGTGAGCATGTTAAAATGAAATTATATTTGAAGTCCACATCATGGTATAAGTTAATGGCTTCTAGTTTACTTCAGATTGATTTGAAATTGAAGTAAGGGGGTTCTAAGCAGTGAATGTTCAAGATGCAAGTTTCTAGCACTATACACTGACTTAAAAATCATGCTTGTATATAGATCAGTTCTGTTAGTAAGCAATCCTTGAAGCCTTATGCCTGTAAAGCCAGAGAGGAAGAGTCCAGACTTATTTTTTCCCTTTGTATGTTTGGAAAAAAATGCATGTGAAAACTCTGAATTGAATTCTGAGGAAAGATTCTCAAGCCGTCAGCTTGTACTTCAGCTTCCTAGTGCTGCCTGACTTGCCCTCTGATTTTGGCTTTTAAGGTGTATTTGTGCAATGTTCAGGCTGTTCTTCATAACTAAAAGGCTAGATATTCCCCAAGAATCAATCAATCAGAGTTTTCCCAGCATCTCTGGGGCTTAAGGAAAAGAACACGAGTTGGCAATGTTTCATTCACACAAGTTTTTCATGAGTTTCCAGGTTTGAAATTTCCAGTCCATCTTTTGAGATTAAGGATCATCAAGTCCTCCAAAAGCTAAGACAATTGAAGGTTTTAATTTGTTAAACATAGAAGGCTGATCTGTAATGAGCTTCTAAATGTCTGTCATCAGTTACTTCCCAAGATGTATCTTCTTGGCTAGATCAGTCCTTCTATGACAGTTTTTGAAAGGACTTGCACAAAAACGCAGGGCGGAGCAAGAACAGAAACAGCGTTAAACCCCCGCTGGAGCTGTGGGGTGTCAGCTTCTAAAGATGATTAACTGCATCTACCCGGTTTTGCTGTGGTGGAGCGAACTCAGAGTAGCCAGAGCTGCTCCAGCAGAGGGTTAGCTGCCTCACCCAAGCGACATTGGCCGATTGCTGACACGTTTCCCTTTACTTGGTGGCTATGACGTGGGCGAAATCCACGTGCAGAGAAGCAGGGGGATACAGGAGGTTCTCTCTGCCCAAGTTCTGGTTGTACTTACAAGTTGGAAGGATAATAGTTCAACTAGGTTTCTGTTGAAAGCAAGCTGAACGTGTTTCTGGTTTTCTTCTCAGTTTGGACCGCACATGCTGAAGTCTACAGGAAAAATGAAGACTTTAATTGAAAAATCTTAATGTATTAAGATCACTACATGAAAGACTGTTAAGCTGTTTTGTCTGAAATCTTTTGTGTTCCAAATGTCACGAGTACCGAGTGGCCTCTTAAAACACGGGAAAAACCTCATGTGAAATGCAGAATTGAGGCACTAAACATGTTTGTATGTGATTTATCAAGGGGAATAAATTTGACCATTATACTCAGGTAATAATTTTGTATTCAAACCTGGCTTTCTACTCAGACTTATGTGGTGGGTTTAGTTTATTAACACTAAGTTATATATACAACGTTCTTTGTGCATAACTGACCACCTTAAAAATGTGTGTACATGTTAATTTAAAGATGTATCACTATTATTATCAGTCATCTGAGCTCTAACTATAACTTGCACTACAGTGTTTAGGTTGATACTTAATTTCTCATGTCAACATTTTTCTTTTAAACTTAGTTTTAGCAGATCTTTAGCCCAAAGAAAACCTGGATACATTCTGCTTCCTCGTGAAAGTGAAAATTTAATCTGCTGCAGAGGTCACCTGGTATGAGACAACATTTTAAGTAGCAGCACATTTTTGTGGTGGTTTTTTGTTTGTTTGTTTCAAATGAGCTTGCAAGGGTAAGATAGCAAAACCTACTTCAATCAGTCCTGTGGCCAACATGAAGTACACAATGAGTGAGGAAATCGTGCTGCGGGAGCCTCTGTGAAGACGCAGTCCAGTGAATTTGAAATAACCAGTAGATAGTAGCAGAGCAAAATAATGTCAGAATAGGTGTTAACTAGCATAGAAGTGGTGTAGGTAAGAAAAGGTAGTGAGTACTGCGGGGTGCAAGCTGCCTGAAGTACCCTGCTCATCTCAGCTGTGCCAAGAGATGCTCAGGGAGACCTTTTTGGCCCCAGCTGTCTGTGTCCCCCATGGGGCTGGGGACTGGACAAGCCCGCAGGGTCTGATGTGCAGGGAAGAGACAGGAGAAGCTGTTGCACAGGACCCATTTTCCAGGGAAGCCCTTCCGGGGCCATCCCCGAGCAGCCGTTTGCCGCCAGACCTGTACAGAGCAAGCTCGTGGGCCGAGCTCAGGGCTCCAGCCATACAAATGAAATTCAGGTTGAAAAAAGCTGTTTAGGAAGCAAGAGAGCTGCAGCTCAGCTGCGCACTGAAGTGAAGCCAAGGTTTGCTCCGGCCCCAGGTGAGCTCAGAAAAAGCAGAGCCTGGGTCTTTCAGTGTTTTAAGCTGATCTGGCTGCTGGAACAAGTGCAAGTGCCTCTTGGAGCTTCTGTTTTCTAGGAAAAGAGAAAAGCAGCACTTCTTACGTAAAGACAGCTGAATGGCTCTGACGAGGTTACTGAAGATGACTGAAGCTTTGCTGCTTATAACTGGAACGTAGATTGTACGATCAAGGAGGACGTTTGCTGGCTTGAAACTTGAAATGCTGTTAATGTGTACACAAAGTAACTTCCTTCCAAAACACTGCCATCAGTCTTCCTGATAGGCCATTAAATCTTTGTGTTCTTTTAAATGCCTTTAAAACATCTTTTGGAAAATTAATTTTGGTTTCAGGTTTTGTATTTAATGCTGTATTGCCACTATATAAAATTAAAAGCCATTAAAATAAACATCATGTATGTGATTTGTGGTACTCTACAAACAACAGCAGCCAAATAAACTGTACAATAAAGTACAGTTTACATACTTTGTAGTGACTATAGATGATATAGTGACAACTTACATCTCTTTCAGGACTGGACTACTTACCTTGCTGTGCAGCAGGACAGTAGACTCAGATATTAAAAAAAAAATTAAAATCAGGAACCATGAGAAGTTTCTGCCTCACCACAAATGTAACAGGAAAGTACTCGTTTAACGGTCTCTCCATCCCCTGGTATCCCGGTTCCCCTGCCAGTCCCTTGGGTGGCACAACCATCCCCCTCCCAGAGGGCCACAGCTTCAGAACAGTTGGCCCAGAAAACCTCTCTTAAAAGTCATCCTCTTTCAGAGACAAAACCTCTGTTAAAAGTGTTTCAATTTACATTATTTTAAATGTCAGTTTAAATGAAATAACTCAGTCCAGTTAAAATCATTAACTTGTAAAATTTAGGACGTCACTTGACCTGTTACAGTAGACTAAAATGTGGGAAAAACCCCACACTAAACCTTTAGAGTCTGAACTGCTGATGTGAGGTGCAGGTGTGTGGCACCCCAGAAACACGGGGCAAGCCTTATTAGCGATGGAAAGCTATGGTAAGAGGAACGTCATTTGCACAAGAAACCAAAATCTCAAAGCTGCCATCAAATAATTTATTCCATACTTTTCCGTACCTTAATTTGTACCTTACTTCTTGAAGTCTTTCACATGCACAATGCCATTGCCCCCAGAAAAACACCTCGAGCAGAGGTGCTCAAACTAAGGAGGTTCGTGCCCAGCGGGCCGAGAGCTCAGACAAACCCTGAGGCCCGTTTGCTGTATCCGTGAGCCAACAGCGCGGCCCACGGGGAGCAGACCTGCAGGTCAAACCGATTCAGGGTGGGGACCTGGCCTCTGTCCCGTAGGGCCCTTCTGGAGTCACCCGGGCTGACCAGCGGCCGTAGCGCCCAAGGTACCCTCCTGCCATACGCGCGCTCTCAGCTCTCACGTGAAACGTTTAAGCTGTAGGAAATGCAAATGTCAGAAGCTTCCACGTACACTAAAATGGGATTAGAATCAGTCTAAGTAAATCCAGTCTGGTAGGAAGAGTCAGAAGTCCCCTTCCAGGAAAGGTAGCTTAGCACAAAACGGCTCATGTTTTACTCTGGCATCTTGACGAGCTGTACTGGTTCCTGTCAGAGGAGATGACAGCAAGGTTGCACAATGTCGAAGAATCACACATTGTTTATAAATACTGTATTGAAATATTGCTATATACATATTTGTAGATTCATTAATTTTAACTTTCACTGAAATTACGTATTAAAATACACCTGTAACAAATAGCAACATTTATATTGCTGTTGAGGCCCTGTCTTTAACCAAGTCACATTTAAGAAAGAAAATGTGCATCACAGAAGAAATCATCAGCTACTGATCCCAGTGGTTGTTTGAAAATAGCTGCAGGCTTGGAATATGCTTTATTCAAAATGGTCAAAGAGGAATCAATACTTTATCAAATACTTCCACACTTAACCCTACGAATCTGTAAGGAAGCTCAGCTGCAGTCTCTGTAGTAAGTTACTCAAGTACACAGCCGTTACCTCCTCGCCCTGACAGCTCCAGCCTTGCACTCGCAAGCATCACCCTTTCAAAGACAACCTGTTAAAAAAAAAAGCTCTTCAGTTACTGCAAGTTACAACAAAGCTCATGACCACATCTGCTGCTTCGCTGTTGAACTCAGACAACAGCAAGAACTTGCACTGACAGCAAAGGAAGGAAGTTCACGCAGGTTCAAAAAACCAGTTTCATTATAAATTTATTTCTTTAAACATGGCCACTTTGAGATTAATGATACTACTTCAGGGAACACGAAAGGATAATAAACAATTTTAGAAGGGAAATAATCAAAGTCCGGATTTGCTTTTCAAACAGTGAAAGGCCAAGCTCCAAGAGGCAGACAATTTTGGCATATGAGGACTAGTATTTTCAAATCCAAAAGTTGACTAAGTTTTACAGTGGAAGCTGACTGCAACCTTAGCTGTCCTTCCATAACGCTGGACTCGGTCGTAACTTAAATGTACAGGAGCATAATGTGAAAAGATTTTTTTTTATTAATTAAAAATTAACAGCAACAGGCACATATTAAAATGAATATGGCAAAGCCTTTACAAATGGCTTTACGCTGAAGCTCTCTCCCAAAAATGGCTGTTGCAACAAACTGTAAACAGAATTAATAAACAGTCTTTTACAATAATAACAGGGAAATACAAATGAACTAAAAGAAAGCACCAGTTTCTCAAACTAGATTACAGTTGTGCTTACTGTACTTAAACCAATGTAAAACAAATTACAAAAATGGAATGTTTTAAGTTTAAAATTAGTCCTTTAATTTTGTCCTAAAAAACATTTTCTCCTTTTCCCATCAAAAACCCATTAGTGGGTAATGTTTCAGTAGAGGGAGGAATACGTAAACAATGCACTTTTTTTTATTATTTTTCAAATCAAAAACAAATTTGGTCACTTAGCTTTGTGCATAGTTTAAGGCATCTGTAGCAATTTGTTACAGTTTCCTCCCCAATGTGGCTGTTCATGAAATTGTCACATTCTAAAAGAATAAATAAAATAAAAACAAGAAAATGTTGCCGTTCAAACCCTTCCCAGTACCCTCCCGCCCGCCCCCGTCCCAAACATACTCACACACCCACACATACACACACGCTGCAGCGAAAAGGGGCATTTGTACCCTTGTTCTGAAGGACACGCTTCCCATCCCACTTTATTTCAGATTGGCAAATACCCTGAGCTGATTATGGTGTTTAGACATTCCACCTTTTTCTTGCATGTGCAGTTCAAGTGTACAATAGTGAAAACAACATGCGATGTTTCCACTGCAGAATCGCAATGCAGTTTGGACGCTTCCCCCCCACCCCCACCCCATCCCTCCCCAAATTCAGAAGTGTTTTCTGCCGTTAAAAAATTGCATTCCCATACAGCACTGGAGTAAAGCTTGGCTGTGCTCTATGATGAATGCTCAGTTCCCAGTGCACAAACAAAATTATGGCAAATGGGAGGCTTTTCTGGCATCCAAAGAAACAAGAGCTGCAGTCTCAGATTTGATCTTTTTCTTTAAAAAAAAAAAAAAAAAAAAAAAAAGAAGAAAGTCTAAGCAGCACCAAAAACTATGAGCAGAACTGCAGAACTTCTCTGCTCACAGCCATGCGCAAAGGTTAAGTCTAGAACCAATAGTTTCAGAGTACATTTGTAAACATCAAGTCTTGCCAGAGGCAGCAGAGGATGGGCACTTCACATTTCCGTGTTAAAACAGGGACTGAGTGGAAGGGATGCTTTGAACACATTTACGCAAGTCTTGCTGAATTCCAAGAAAGTGGAACAATCCATCTCGAGTCTTTTAAGATTTGAAGACTGTATTCCAAATTTTACCAAAAAAACCAAAGCCATGTGGCACAATGAAGCTTTTGTACTGTTCCTCCAAGGCTCAGTCACTGCTGTGCTTTGCATATTCAAGGTTCCGAACAAAAACCAACTGAGGCGTATGCATATTGCTCTATGTTCAAATCTTGCAGTTTAAAAAAATTCTGGTTCAAATGGTCTGTGTCAAAGGAAAACTTGGAAATAAATAATGCTGGCATCATTTTACCAAAACCTCGGGGTGGCAAGTATCTCCTTTAATCCAACCGTGCAGATACCAAGAGAAGAGGCAGTTTTGTCAGGAAGATTGAGGTCAGGACAATCGAGGTTCCTGAGGTAATATGTCTGAGTCCATTTCCTCAAAAGCGGGGTCAACATCGTCACCACTGCCAGACTGATCCCTCTGCACTCCCTTCCAGCTCGCCTTGTTCAGTCCCAGGTGGCCGAGCATTGTCTGCGACAGCCTGGTGTTTGAAAACCGGGCCCATTCCCCAAACAGTGGTTCCACTAAGTAGGTCATAAAACCTTCAAAAACAAGCAAACACACACATCCAAGTGAAAAACAAGCACACACACACACCGGGGGAAAAACACCCTCAAACTAAATATTTCAAATAAAATTTAGTAGCAGAAAATAAACCATTCATCAGACTACTCTTCTCCAACGTGCACTTAAAAATTCATTTCAATATTTAGGGCATCTTTGCAAAATAATCTCTCAAATGTAAGAGATTTTAATAGTCAAAAGAACAGCATTATATTGGATTATAAATTAACATCCTTTTTTTTCCCACAACAATGACCAAGTAAAGAAAAATACTGAAGAACATGGGGGTGGGGAGGATCTAAACATCAGCAACTAAGTCATACAAATTAATTAAGAAAAAATATTTATTTTAGAAATTTAGGTTATAACAAGTTACCCCATAGATAGTCTGAACTGTATTACATGGGGGGAAAAAAGAAGATACTCTCTTCACAATATTAAGCTGACTAAAAATACTTAAACTATGGAAATCTTTAAACAAAAAGGCCACAAAACATCAACACACAAGCACTTACATGCACGTTTGTGTGTACATGCATGTGCGCTTATTTATAGTGTATTTCCATGAACCAAAAATTCAAAGGTAAAACAACCAAAATTGAACCTGCAAATTACAGAAACATACGATTTGCTCCCATGCTAAATTAAAACAGCGCAGCTGATTGAACAGGTCGGGTTTTGTCTCTAATTTAAAGCACTAATTCATACTGTGTTTGCAATTAAATTTATTTTTTTCTTTACTATGTTTTTAACTGAGTCCCATTCAATCTGTATAAGCAGCTTTAATGAAAAGATGGCTATTCACCGTTCTCCATCAAGTCTCTGCCCAACACCCTTCCTCAGGCGGCATTTGAAAGGAACGCTGTCGTGCCAGACAGCTGGAACCCTGTTGTGGCAACCTTGCTGCAAAAGGCAGCGAGACCGCGCGGGCAAGGGGAACGAACACTCCTCTTCCCAAACCAGCCACTTCAGAGGAAGACAGCTCTGGGCAGCAGCACGGGAAAAGTCAGGCAGCTGCTTCCCACGCTGTACCTGCTCTGTAAGGAAACACTCAGTTCGAGGCAGAAAAATTATACAGCAAATTGAAAAAAATTGCTTTTTGTAATCAAGCGTTGCCACACACAGACACAGAGCAGGCACAACCTCTAGGAAATGTTTCTAAAAGGTACTTTTATCAAGTTGCATCCCCAAAGAAATCTACTAAAATAAACTGAACTGCAGTTACCGATCTGGATGTTGGCAATAGTATCCGTCTGCCGGTCACAAAGTGGACTCACACCCAAGTGATATTTTTTCTCAATATCTCCTAAAGAAACAGAAGTATAATACAACTGTTAAGGCATCGAGTCCAGACACAGATGGAGTGACACAGAGGTGAGTTGTGCAAGTTGCTTAACAAGGATGGTGTCTTGCAGCTGGTTGAATACATTTACTTCCCTCCTCCACCTCCCCCCAAAAAACAATTAGGTCTGTCACTGAGACTAAGACTACTTACTATTTTTTTATCAGACAATAATTAAAGAAAAAAACATCAAATTGCAGGTTTCACAAAGGATTAATATACTTCCTTGCAAAACCTCCTAGACTGCTGTCGAAATGACAAATTAAGATTTCCACCACCCCCACCCCCACCTTAGCAATATGGAAGAGAATAGCTTAACCTTTTGAAGTTTCTCACTAAAGGTGATTTATTGTTCTGCTTCCCCATCACCTTTACCTAACAATAAGCTTCACATGAAAAACTCTTTAGCAGGGCCTGCTGTGACAGGACAAGGGGTCATGGTTTTAAACCTAAAGAGGGGAAATTCAGACCGGACATAAGGAAGAAATGTTCTACAATGCGGGTGGTGAGGCACTGGCACAGGTTGCCCAGAGAAGAGGTAGAAGCCTCATCCCTGGAAACTTTCAAGGCCAGGCCGGACGGGGCTCTGAGCAACCTGATCTGGTTGCAGATGTCCCTGCTCATGGCAGGGGGGTTGGACTAGATGGCCTTGAGAGGTCCCTTCCAACCCACACTGTTCTATGATTCACACCTAATAAAACAGTCTTTTCCCCATTTATCACAACCATGCACAAATTAGCAGGTTTCAAGTCAGCTGAACTAGCCTTAAAAAAGGAGAAGCACACTTTATTTTATTATTAAAACAATTTAATAATGGAGAAAATTCACTCCATTTGCCAATTAAAAGCTTTCATCAGTCGCCTTGACTGCACCTTAAGTAAAAATCTCCTCCCTAGCTCTTACCTGCTTACCAACAGGTCTCACGGCTGAAGTTTAAATATTGAAGATACATGATGAATATATTTCACAATTTACTGAAACCACTACATAAATGTAAAGTGAGCATAATTATTCATCTGAAGATTTAGTAACACTAACCTTTTGCAAGAAGTACAAACCCATGAAAGTAAAAAAAAAAAAAAAGCCACCATACTGTACTGTAAATCTATTAGTCCTAAATAGAAATCCCTTTATTTGCAAGCAGCTATGACTCATAGTTGCTCTCTCCACAGTATAAATACATTATGTACCAACAGATACTTCTACTCTTACTTGCCTTGATGGAAGAACTCCTCTGTTACTTTTTCACTCCACTGCTTACTCAGCTCCCACGTCCGACATGGATTACAAATATCAGCACACTTCAAAGCCATCTAGAAGATTAACATACAGCATTAGATTACCTCTCCCTCCAGCAGAAGCATCGGTAATTATTTATTTCCTGACAGCAGTTTATTTTAAGTCTTGTGAATAACAAACCTACCCCCCATTTGTGATTCTCTCTGAAGTTATGTTCTATAATCATATTTTAAAAATGCTCATGGAACTATCAGATCTCATGATCATCTCTGAGTAATATGGAAATTCAGTCAAGTCAAAGTATTTCAGAGGCGCTATACTTAGTATATTCACTAGTACAGGAGACAAGAATAAATTCAGAAAAAGAAACGTCAAAGTAAGCAAACAGTATTTTGCATTTCTGGCTCTGAAACTCATATTTTTAATAATGGTTTGCACAGGACTGAATTTAATCTCTTTGCCCACTTTCTTTTATAGTCCACAATATGAACCCAATAATAAAAATTTCTGTAAACGTAAAGAGACTCTCAAGGCTTTTGCATTTAAAGCTTGCTAAACCTCTCTAGCACAGCTGCAAACTGATTCACAAAAATCGTACTTTTCCTTTCCTGAAATAGGTTCTGACAAAGCGTTTCACAGTTCTGAGACTGCATTGGAGTCATCAGAAGAACTAAACCTTGTCTTGGAAACACAATGTCCTTGGTTTAACAGCTCTAAGTTATCACTTACCAACACACAACATCGCTTGGGAGAAATGCTGGGGGTGGGGGGAGGCACAGATGGAAGTAGAGGGAACAACCCTTTTGTAATGAAACAAAATGACTAAAAGATATTTCTACTTCATTTTGAAAGTTGCCTGGAAGAACTAGTATTTAGTATTTTAAGTAAATTATTTTTGATGCTAAATTGATGTTTTCAAAAATATTACCAAAAAGATCACCTGCAAAATGAAGTGACGATGGTTCGCATTCTCTAAACATAGGTCTCCTCTATCCAAATGGGATCGAAACATGGACAGATACTCGTTTTGCTGACTGATGTCTGTGGCAAGAATGAGGTCACCTATCTGGCTTTCCATCAGCTGCCTGCAATCAGCAATACCAAACATTCAAAAAGCATAAAAATTAAGAACAGCCATCACTAGATTTACCTGTCTTTTTATCATATTCATTATTATACACATCATAAGCTTTATAATCAGCATTTTCACCAAACTGTTTTGTTTTTTTTTTTTTTGTTTTTGAAAAATTCCTACAACCACCATAGAAATATCAGGATGTTTCATCGGCAGCTTTCAGGAAAACTAAAACAGTTTTTAGCTTCCCCCCTCCCTTAGAAATCCAAAAACTGTTTGTTTAAAGCTTATTTTATGTTAAAGTAGGTGAAGAGGGTCTATTTTAAACTACAGTTGTGGTGGTAGAACGAGAAAAGGCTGCCAGTTTAATCTAAACAGGTGCTTGACTATATGAATGCACTTCCTCAGTGTACCTGCAGGAAATGTTATTTTCCAAATACCACATTGCACCATGAACTACTCTACTCCAACGGCACGGTATTTGGGAATTCTTAAACCAGATCATAATCTACGTTTTTTATTCAGAAGTGCCATGCAATAATTTAGCTTGTTTTGCAAGGCTGTCTTACTTAAGTGACAGATCACTTGTATCTTAAACTGATCTATACTATTTTGTATAAACATACCTGTTTTCTAATGACATATGTGCAAATAAACCAGACTCTCTCAGCAACCCCACTGCTGATCTCCAGTGATGGTTCTCTAATACTGAGGTATTCTGCAAGTGAAAAGGGTATTACAGGTATCAATCAATGACTTTTTCTTAAGCTGAAGAGCTACAGACTAAGAGCAGTACCAGACAGCTTCGCTGGGTTTTGGGGTGGTTGGGCCCCCCTGCCCCAGGAGGTTAAAATTCACAAATCCTGAATACTTTGTTAGCTTGCACATTTTTTTTATCCCAGTGACATGGAAACAATGCCTGGATTCAAACCTACCACGAGTTAAATACATCACAATTTATACACCTTTTTGTATTCCTCAGATATTCCCTGAACCTGTTTTTAACAAAACAACCGATTTTGTCCTTACCTTATATAAAGTTGCTAAGTAATGGTTTGTTTTAATTAGGAAAGGTTGGTTAACGCCTGGGTGATCCAAATCATGTGTGGCAGCTGCTATTAAGCTGAGCAGAACATCCCATGGAGTTAAAGATTTGGAAAGCTGTAAGATAATAACAACAAATGTAATTCTGTTAGCAATGCAAGCATTCCCTTAGAAAAAGCACTTGTGTGTCACATTTTTCTTTTTTTTTTTTTTTTTTTTTTTTTGTAATTAACAGCCAATAGAAAGTCAGAAAATTTTAATAATACTTTTAATATTTTTTACAGTATTTCCCCCCTCAAAAGCTACAAAATTTCAACAATGGCTTAAGCATTATTCTTTCTGAATGGAAAGGTTCAATCTTAAAAAATGTTGGCACACAGAATGCTACATTCTGGCTGGTAATGAAGTACTATTTCTAATCAGATCCTGTAAAAGTAGCAAATTCTTAAAGTTAGCTCTCAGTCTTATTTACCACGTCTGTCTTTATGTGTCAATTCTACTTTAAATATGGAATATGTTTAAAAAACAAAACAAAACCCAAAACCTTTCATCTTAAAAGAAATAAATTAATGCTCTGGAAGACTTCTGAACTGTTTAGAATGGATTTCTGCTATTACACAGAATTGTATTTCAAAGTCTATCAGGAAAAGAACCGAAGGAGAAAAATCTGCCGAAAGTATTTTCAAGAAGTGTGTGCATGTCGACTAACCTAGCATGAAACTGCACAGCCTTACTTTCACTGCTCATAGCTGTTACTACTTCTAGTTGGGAGGTTTGCACGTTAAACTCGGTAATAAAGTCTAGCCTGTACTAAAATAGAAGGAACAGTTCTGCTCGCACAGAAGTGAAATGCAGCAAACACCCTGCAAGGACAGAAGTTTATATTCCCTGCTGTACTTGCCATTTATCGTGCCTCACATGTTTATAACGTACTTCAGTGCAACAGAACCAGTAGCTGCATATGTTACTAAAAATACAAAGGCTATACTTGTATTTGAAGCATTACAAAACTTCTATCACGAGTATTAAATAAAAAACACTCAGAGCTTGGCAGCTCTTCCATAAAAAAAAAAAAAAAAAAAAAGAAACAAAAAACAAAAAACACCTCATCAAGTATCAGCTCTGATTTGGCTTACTGCATGAACAATTGATCTGAGAGCAGCACTGAGAAACTGAGGGGGAGAAGTGGGCAAAGAGCCTCTGAAAAACAACCAGGGAGTTGGAACTTACTTTTTTTTTACCTCAGAAGAATGAAGAGCTATGCTATTCAAGAGAATACCAGATCAGTGATAATCACCATCAAGGTAGATAACTTGTCTCACCTGGCTAGAGAGCACTACAGTTTTCAATTTAATACATAAGGATGAGATTTAGCCCTGAAATTGTCTCAGATGTCACTTACAGCAGACTGCCAGCAGTCCGAGTAACAAGAAACAAACACTCAACTAGCTCAGCTCCTTCAGGTCTGTCACACTGCCCTTTTTTAGAAAGAAAGGCCAAAGAACTGCTGTCTTGCTTTAAGGTGCCTGTAGTAGAAACATACTATTCATTAACATCAAAGATGAGCAAAGGAAGGATAATGGTAGCTTCTAGAGGAAAAAAGCAACCACCAAAAAAAAAAAAATACCCACTTTGAACCACACACACAGAGGTTTATTACTGCCAGCTCTGACTCAGGCTGAAAGTCTGTGTATACGGCTTGGGGCACCAGGCTATGCTAACTTAATAAGTTCCCTGCTCCAATTCAGCATGAAGTCACACAAAAGACGATGCTGTACTGCTGAGTGTGAACCCACAGCCTCAGCAACATGGAGAGTGATTCCCTGCCTTTTTGTGCTCAGAAGTGTTTTTGTTGGGGTTTGGGGTTTGTTTACAATAAAAAGTGTGTGCATGTGCATATACACATATATGTGCACACAACCCATTTGTGTGCACACACAAATACATGTATTTCTGTATGTATATATGATGTAAAAGTGAGAAAGCTCCCTTACCTTGGGCTCTTTTAAGTAACAGTGCATGGCCTGAGTCACATCAGCAGCATGAACTGCATTATGATAAGGATTTTGACTGTGGTAGTCTTCTTGAACCATAACTGCAGGAAAATAACAAATATCCAAATTTAAATAAATTAGCTTTTTTTTTTTCCAAGTAACATTTTCTATATCCTTGGTACAGAAATATGCAATAACACAAGTTACATATACATAAAAGTGTCAAAGTCGATAAATCATCAGTTGAACCAAGACCCAGGTATAAAAGATTTTTATGTGAAGAAACAGTATTTTCTAAAGGAAATTAACTACATGTAAAGTCCCTCAGAGGAAAAATTAAACAATTTGGAATCTATATATAATCTAAGATACTCTGACAGAACTTCCCAGGAAAGGCTCCCTTTCATAATCGAGCCTGCCTGACTGTTGAGGCAACCTGGAATACAAAATGAAGATGATGCTATTTACCAAAGCATCAGGATGACTTCATATCATGCCTTGAAAACAGGCAGGATCAGAGGAATTAGGCACTGCTTTGCTGTCACATGGAGTGCTTTTCTTTCCCCTTCAGGAGAGTGGGCATGGGAAGCCACTTCTGCATAGTTTAGGCATCTTCTCATACTTGTACGCTGGCAAATTTAAGCCCATACACAATTTAGAAAAGACTCTCATTTAGAGGACAGTCTGACTCACTACTTCTACACTCAATATTTTTCATTTAACAATTTCTTTGCTTTTATCCTTTTTCCTCCATCTTCCTGGCTGCCTTTAAACATCATAGGTACAATACTTTAAAGGACATCCACATTAACTTGAGTATGTAGAGTAAAAGAACTAGAACGTTAAAAAGGGTGGAGGGGGAAAAGACCCGAAGCACAGCAATGAAAGTATATTTTAAAGTTGTGCCTGATATGACACAAACTCTCTCAAGGAAACCTCAAAAGAACATTTTCCTGGCTGACTACAGTCTGTCAGTCCCATTCAAACAAGCATGCCCACAACCTCTTTTCCTACTCAGGTTACAAGCCGGTACCCTCCACGTAATTGTGACTGTAATGTTAGAGCATTACTGCCATGGTATTTGTGAAGAGCTGTGGCTCGTGAAAAGTCAAAATTCAGTAATCACTGTGTAACCTCAATAGTACTCAGTGCATAGCTGACACCTCATATGGAAAACAACAAAAATAAGCAGCTTCGGGCTCTATTAACCTGCAGTAGAACTCCCTTTCCCCTGATTGAGGTGGATCAAGTTAAAGACCTTTTAGCCAAGCTGGACACCCACAAATCCATAGGCCCTGATGGAATGCACCCACAAGTGCCGGGAGAGCTGGCAGATGTTATTGCCGAGCCACTCTCGAGCATCTTTGAAAAGTCATGGAGATCAGGAGAGGTGCCTGAGGACTGGAAGAAAGACAGTGTCATGCCAGTCTTCAAAAAAAGGCAAGAAGGAAGATCTGGGGAACTACAGGCAAGTCAGCTTCACCTCCAACCCTGGTAAAATGATGGAACAGTTTAGTCTGGGTGCTGTCTCCAAGCATGTGGAAGAAAAAGTTATTCTGAATAGTCAACATGGATTCACCAAGGGGA
>KL263912.1:0-48905 GCA_000699545.1 Podiceps cristatus
AGGGAGAGGAGTAGCAGCAGGCGAGGGGGTCCGTACAGACCCTCCCCGTGTCAGCCTGCCCCGTCGCGCAGCCTCGGGTGAGAGAAAGAGCTCTTCTGGCGTTAGTTCTCGTCGGTAGGTAAGAAAAAGCAGGTAATGAAAATTGGACACAACTGCAGAAAGTGAAACAAGATTATCTTTGCGCATGCCAGTAAGAGTTACAGTAATTTAATACCGCTGTAATTTACTTGATGCAACCGTTCCATTACTTCATTTTTGCTGTTGAAAAGTGTAAGACCCAAACTTCGCAAACAGTGCCGTCGGTGTGACGTAACGGCGAGGAGACTCCTTGTGCCTCTGCGCCCATTGCACAAACCGAACAGCAGCATCAGCTCCAGCGCTCCGCGGAGCTACGTACCGTGGTGCCGGCTACGCTACTGCCATCCTGCAGGACCCAAACCCAGTAACCACTAGCTCAACTGAACAAAGCACCGACATTACTAGCAAGAGTCCGAGTTGCGGTCAGGTCAAAATTAGGAGCATCGTGTTAGGAGCATCTTTCTAAACTAAGAGTACGTTCAAGCCCACTGCATGTAAAACTAGCGCTATGTTTTATAAAACGCTCTAAGATGAGAGAACAGTTACTTTATTTCCCCTTTAATTTCCTACCTAACACACACACACCACCACCCCCATCAATACTTATTTTGATATCTTTACTCCAGGTCCCAAATAGTTAATCATGGAAGCATCGCCTTGGCTGTTACACACCTCTTTATCCCTTGAAAAGAACGGTGCACATTTTTCAGAGTGAATAGTGATGTTTTGAGGGTTCAGCTTAAAGTACCATAAAGGAGTTGTCAGAGCATAAGGCTTGTGTGTCTCTTGGAGCCCAGGTCACAAGTTGATGAACCTGAAGTGCAGGCAACTACCAGTACTCAGTCACTTACAAAAATTCATCCCCTCATCCCGTCACTAAACGTTATCCCAAGGAGGCAGCAGGTCTTGGAAACAGTGCGGAGCTCCCCTGGCATTCAGAAGCAAGAGGATTCTTAGCGAGAGGTTCATGACTCTTAGCTTTCTGTTCCTAGGCATGTTTCAAAATTTGTCATAGCCAGGTGAAGCAAAGTAGTCCAGAGAGTGTCACGACCGAAATGACAGCGTGCCAAGTCAAATTCTGACCTTACTCCAGCTTTAAGTTGACTTTGGTAACGCTCCTCCCGGCTGGCGCTGCTCCACGCGAGCTCGGCCGAGGGCCGCTTCCACGGCGCCCACCCCGCCAGAGCAGCCAGATGCCAGCGTAGTACGCTCTGAAGTGAATCGCGACAATCGGAATCAATAGGAAACGGTATGTGAATCACTATTTAATGCACTCCAGGGTGAGTCATCCCGATTCAAACCAGCTTTCAGACCAGTACAATGTCAGTCAGCTCCTCGCACAGTTCGCTATGAGTCAGATCTCGGCACCGGGTACAATGTGAAGTGAGTCACCGCCTAATACAGCGCCATGTGACTCCGGTACCCAGGGCGAGTTGTCAGAGCTGCGGCGGGATATGAGTCACTTCATAGTACAGTAAAATGGGCTTTTTGGAGACCATTCATAATTAAGCACGATGCAACCAAGCGCGCTGCAGGAGCTGATGGGAGTGAGCAGAGCAGTCTGCTACGTGCACCGGTTTCACTGTTTGCATAGTAAAGAGGTTTGTAAAATATTAGGCTGAATGAATTTTTTATTTATTTTTTTAAAGCGAGCTGCACAAAAATAACTAGAAGCAAACACTTCCTCTGACATTAAAGCCAGCCAAAGCAGGGCTGAAGCAGTGGTAGAACTCCCACCATTGAAGACGCCTGTGTTTTTTGTTTGGTTGGTTGGTTTTTGTTTGGTTTTGCTTCTGGGACTGCTGATCAGCCAGTGCGAACTGACAGGCATCCACTGAGACTGACCCCAGCTGTCGCAGAAGACAAGGCAAGGGATGCTGAAAGCCTGGGCTGTGCAGGGGAGAAGGACTTGACACTGATTTAACTTAATTGCAGTTTGCAATGACCTGGTTTGTGAAGGATGGAATGAAGTTATCTCCATACTTGCATTCGTGCCGTCATAGCACCCACATAAACGGCTGGACTGGCGCAACAGGTTGCATTCGTTGCTTTTTCTATACAACTGGTAAAAAAAATTCTCTGTCTTTCCCATATTATAGGAGAAATAAGGACAGAAGTGACCCTGCTAATTGCATGTTAGAGTAACTTTTTCAGTGAAGTCTCCTGTGATAAAATCCAATGTAAAGAAATACTTTACAGTAGTACCTGAAAGATACAGGGCATCCCTCTAAAAAAAAAAAAAAAAAAAAACAACCCACAAAACCAACAAAAAACCCAAAACCCAAAAAAAACCCAACCCAAAACCAAAACAATCCACAACAACAAAAACAAACAAAAAACCAAACAACACCCCACCCCCAAAAAAAAAATCCCACTGAAATGCCAAGTAACTACATTTCTTAATAAGAAAGTCAGATTTTAGTCAGAAAAAACATTTTAGTACAGGAAGTTTTTACAGACAGTGGGCCCATTTGGCAGCCAAATGTCCAGCACCAAATAGCCAAGAAAAAGGAGCAGAAGACCTTTACACCTTTGGTTGAAAAAACCCTCAGTTACAGGTGACATGATCAAGGCACCATTACCTGTTACTATGCGGGTGTGATACATTTTTAGCCCTTCCTTCTGAAATGTAAAGCAATGCTTTCATCTGGATAGATGAAGCCAGCTCTTCTGAGCTGCTGCTCCTCTGGAAAAAGAAATAAAATGGGTAAAGGCACTCAATTTCTGGACATTTGGCATAAAAGCATCCCAGGATCATTATTTAAACTCACAGAAGACTACTACATTCTCTTGCAATTTTATCCATTTAAGCCTTTGACCGACTGAGGCGCAGCAGTGACGCAAGAAGCTGCTTTATTCTGTGGGGCTGCCGGTCACCTCTGTGCTAACCTCCATCGTGCATTCGTAAACTCCCAAACCATTCCAGTCACCCCACTACAAGATGCTCAATTTCCAATTACCCCCTCCCCCCCCAAAAAAAAAAACCCTTCCAAAGAGCTCTTGCTCTTAGCTAAGTAGGCAATCCCATAACTATGCCTAAAGCATGTGCGTATGTGTGGGTGAGTTCATTAACATATATTATGGTAACATACATTATGTTAACATATATAACTCTTCTCTCTCTGAACCAGTACACTGCTTGATGCAGAAGGCTCGCGTGTCAAATTTGTCAATGAAGAGGAAGAAGCACGAGCATCAACCTTCCTGTTTGTATTTCAGTTGACGATAAACTTGACACAGGCTTAACAGTGGGACTATGTTGCAGCCCCAAGTACTTCTAAACTAATAAAAATACAGCTTCAGAGATTACCTTTGAGCTTGACCCCAGCTGCAAGCTTCGTACATTTAGTAGACAAGGACAGAATCTCTTTCTCCCAAGTCGTGACTCCAGTGATGATTATTGGGGGGGATCCAAAGGGAGTGCAGCTGTTGTGAGAGTCACATAACCTCACCTAAAGCTTGCCAAAACCAATAGAATCATAGAATCATAGAATTGTCAAGGTTGGAAAAGACCCTTAAGGTCATCGAGTCCAACCATTAACCCCCCATGCCCTCAAGCACCGCATCTATCCGTTCTTTAAATACCTTCAGGGATGGAGATTCAACCACTTCCCTGGGCAGCCTATTCCAATGCCTGACCACCCTTTCGGTGAAGAAGTTTTTCCTAATATCTAACCTAAACCTCCCCTGGCACAGCTTGAGGCCAGGGGAGGTTTTATCACTCGTTGCTAGGGAGAAGAGACCAACCCCCACCTCTCTACAACCTCCTTTCAGGTAGTTGTAGAGAGCAATAACGTCTCCCCTCAGCCTCCTCTTCTCCAGACTAAACCCCCCCAGCTCCCTCAGCCGCTCCTCATAAGGCTTGTGCTCTAGACCCTTCACCAACTTCGTTGCCCTCCTCTGGACACGCTCCAGCACCTCGATGTCCTTCTTGTAGTGAGGGGCCCAGAACTGAACACAGTACTCAAGGTGCGGCCTCACCAGTGCCGAGTACAGGGGCACTATCACCTCCCTGGTCCTGCTGGCCACACTATTCTTGATACAGGCCAAGATGCCGTAGGCCCTCTTGGCCACCTGAGCACGCTGCCGGCTTATGTTCAGCCGGCTGTCGACCAACCCCCCCAGGTCCTTTTACACCAGGCACTTTCCCAGCTGCTCCTTCCCAAGCCTGTAACTTGGCATGGGGTTGTTGTGACCCAAGGCACTTGGCCCAATAGGGGTTTTTCATCGTTTTAATGGAGTTTGGATCAGGCCGGAGTAGCTACTGAAAAATAACTGGACTAGGATGATCCCCATCTGTGCGCTCACTCAGCTGGCTGTCAGCTAGCGTTACAGCCCAGGGCATCGCAGGCTGTGTGGCCACCATGAAAGCTTCATGCTGTGGCCATGCAAATCGGACCCGAACACGAGTTAAGGCTTGCACACCCCCTGGGTCTTAATGTGTACAGGGAGGAAACATTATCTGCATGTTTAAGTAATAGAATCATTGCACATTAAGCTGAAAAATGTCATTGTGCTTTAGCATAAAATGAGGATAGAAGTATAAAAACTTCATCTACAATCTTTTTTTAATGCTTATTCTTGTGTTGTTTTTTTGTTTTGTTTAAATCAGACCTTCATGGCTTAGATTTTAAATATTACTCCTTTGGGAAGGCTGTTTTCTTGGTAGCCCACCTTTCTACTGAGAGATTAGGAAACACTATAAAGGTTACAACTAAGCCAAATATCATCTGAGGTGCTTTTAACCAGGGAAATAATTTTCATTCCTGACCTTCACTCTGTTTTGCATTTATAAGGTACATAGGGAAATGCCTCATAATCTGAATGTCAGATAGGTGTGCCTTGCAGTGGAAAAGGTGTGACAGACATGCTTATTCCAGTACTTCAGCATTACTCGTAAGGCATACAGTAGTTGTTCCGCTACTGTCAAAAGTAGCTTTTCAGATGCTAGCTTAAATCCCTGGACTTATTTTATTTTATTTTATTTTTTTATTATTATTACTTATTAGCTTTCAGTAATATAAGCGTGTACTTTTTTTATGAATCATAGACGCTGTCGAGCTGGGTAAGAAGCAAGAACATGTGCCATTAGTTTTCCTCTATTTTCGGTTCACTACTTCTAGGGACATTTTTGTAATGGACTACATTTGTTGTTATCATTATATAGAGAAGGAGCTCCCTCTCTCTGGGAGATCCAGAAACTCCGCACCTCAGCATCTGCATAAGATGCCACATTTGATTGACTTGAAACAGTGAACCGACCAGAGACAAACCGATCAATTCAACTCCTGCTCCTGCTCCCCGTTCTCATTTGACTAACTGGTGCTCTCCAGGTGGCATTTGGACAATCCTGTGGATTCCTCCAGGCAGGCCCCACTGTGCCTAGACAAGTTTCTTAATGTTTCAACGTGCTGATTAATCATCCGGAGTGGAGAATATGGCCCTTCCAGAAACTCCACGGCTGCAAAACTGATCCACCTCTACATAGATTGCAGGTAGTCACAAGAAAATTTTAAGTAGCCAATCACTTGTAAGTAGTGAGAAGAAACTTCCTGTAAATGCATGAACGACTGTGTAGGACAGTCTTTTGTACACAAGTTTCGTAGTTAGGAGATGTTTTGTATGTAGCTCAAGATAATCACTAGGGAAGGGTCACGGATGTGCTGGAGTGGTCCCAAGGAGCACAGGCCAGCTGGATACAACTGCACAATAAAGCACGACTCAGGGAGTCCCACCTGGTCCAGCCAACACCACCACGAGGACCTTTGCAACAGAAGCTCCTCTTGCCATCTGGACATTGACTGACTGTCCCCATTCAAGGATTTGATTCCCCACAGTGACCTGATATTAGCAAAATTAGATCCAATTGACTCCCCACGAAACAGCAGAATAGCACCCTTTAGTCCTTCCCTGTCCCTGTGAACCAGAAAGTCACTTTTTTTCTATTAAATTATGGCTACCCAAGCCCTCACCAAGCAGATGTAGGTGCCTTTGAAAGTGCTGTTACTACTTTGGGCAGTCAAACTGGTATAACTGGACACAGAGATATGTTTCATGTTATATCCAGCAATTGGCTAAAACTGTACCCAGACTGGGGCTAAACGATGAGTGGAGATGGTAGAGGTTAAAGTCCTTTGGTTAAAGGTATCTCACCTCATTCCATCAATAGTCTAAAAGTATTTTTGAATTCCTTAACAAAACATGTATGAGATAGTGGTTCATCTCCAGTTTTTAAACCCCCTATATTTTCTTCTCAAATCCATTTTCACACAAAGCACGTATCTGCTCCAGATGGTGGGGACAAAGAAGGCAGACCCCAGTTCTCAAGGTGCAGAGAGCATCCAGTACAGTAGGATCTCACAGAATTTGTTCTTTCTCATAGCACCTTCTGAGAGGTCTGGAAATCTGAGAAGATAAAGGAGGCACGGGGAATTTAGAGCAGTGAAATTTCCTTTTTGGTGTGAAGGAGATAACCTAGAGGAAGAAAAGCAATTTTTGATTGGTTTATTCTTCCTCTGTGAGGCAAGTGTTAAGGTATGGATCTCTCTTGTAGTGCAGCAACCTAGTAAGGGAGTTCAAAGTAACAGGGAGTTAAACAAGAACAAGAGACCAAGGAGCATCCAAGGTTTTTGAAATCCAGGCATATTAGGGGATAAACCTGTCACAAACTAGGTTGATGAATCTCTCCTGTGGGGCTCAGGGGCAAGTTCTCCTCCTGGACCTACCTCTCTTACCTCAAAAAAGCAATATCACCTTGCCTGAATCTTAAAGAGGGAAAGCACTAGAGCTCAGTGTGACTACCCAAGTGACTTAAAAAACCCCAGACATAACCAGAGCAGTAATTTGAGCTTGAACCTGTGAGATGTTGATCTTCCTGAACGTGCAAGGACCTCAATGAGAACAGGAGGAAAATAGCATCTCACATCCAAATCTTTAACTATTTAAAGAAATATATCTAAAAATCTAAACATACTTCAACTACCTAGGAACAAAATAAAAACATCTCTCTCTAAATTTACTTCATAGTCAAAACAGTCAGAGTTTTGACTCAAAGTCCCGTCCAACCTGATCTCGAACACTTCCAGTGATGGGGAATCCACAACTTCTCTGGGCAACCTGTTTTAAATGTTTAGCTATTAGATACTTAGATATCCTGCACCCTCATCTCATTCTACTCATTCTACTCAGACTTCTATGCCAGCATGAAATAATATGGAAAGGAGGATTTTTAAACAAAACATCTATACAAATTTTGAAGAAAGGCATTTCAGACAATTCATAACACCTCTGCTTAGTCCAACACAAGATACACATTCTCGTTTCTCTGTGGCATAAATACAAGTACCAGATCAGATCCTCAGCTGGTATAAAGCCCTTTGTCTTCACTAGCCATAGGGAAGTGATGTAGTTCTTCAGCAGATAAAAATTTTATTCACACTATATGTAATCAGCATTAATACTTCAAAACTGAATGTATAAAAACTAGGATGGAATTTTCTCTCATCACAATGAGATTTTGGTGTTCCAAAGAAAATATCCTCTTTGCTGATGGACATACTTGTATTTGATAGTCCAGGGAAATAAAACAGAAAATACTTGAGACTGGCCAGTAACAAATCCATTTAAAATCAGATACTAATTGCACACCCTGCAAACCAAAAACCTTAGAAAGAGCACCTCCACCTTGTTTTTATTTCAGTGTCAGCTGACAAAATAAGCAACTGCCCTGGGAGGCTGGTGGGATAAGCTGTATTTACCAATTGCCATTTTCAAAGTGCACACCTGGCAATAAGGAACAGAATATTTTGGCTGGTGGAAGAACATTTGCACTGATGTTTACAGAAAATGCATCTAGTTTATTCTTTTTTTTTTTTTTCCTAACTGTATTAAAAAATTACTCTATGAGGAGAAATCTGTCCAGTTCAATTAGAAGTTCTTTCCCACTTCAATGCCATATTGACTAAAAACCAGTCTCCTGTCAGATCTGAGTGATCTGCCTGACAGCACCAGGTCTAGGAGGGTGTCTGTACACCTTGTCTTCTTCAGGAATGCACCCTCTTGTTCTACAGCCAAATAGCAGCTCTGAACTATCCCTCAGCCTTGAATGCACTTACGTTTATGCACACTTCGTCCCTCTGGTCTCCTCAAGCTCCAGTCTTCCAAGTGATTGCTACTAGTAATGTTTTCCCTGCCCAGCTCTGTATGTTCATTTCTCTGCAACATCATACTACCAGTTAATAAAACCCCCCATAGATCATTATTTAAGCATCACAGCCAGGTTGTGGAGACAGGTTTAGACCACTGCGTATACCATCTATGAAATGCAGCAGCTGATAGGGAAACAACTCCCATACCAAATTAAGGCCTCTGACACGGTCCCCCGCAACATCCTTCTCTCTGAATTGGGGAGATAGGGATTTGATGGGTGGACTGTTCGGTGGGTGAGGAATTGGCTGAATGGTCACATCCAGAGGGTTGTGGTCAATGGCTCGATGTCCAGATAGAGATCAGTGACGAGTGGTGTCCCTCAGGGGTCCGTACTGGGACCAGTACTCTTTAGTATCTTCATCAATGACACAGACACTGGGCACTCTCAGCAAGTTTGGAGATAACACCAAGCTGAGTGGTGTGGTTGACATGCCTGAGCGACGGGATGCCATCCAGAGGGACCTGGGCAGGCTCGAGAGGTGGGCCTGGGTGAGCCTCATGAGGTTCAACAAGGACAAATGTGAGGTCCTGCACCTGGCTCAGAGCAACCCCCAGTATCAATACAGGCTGGGGGATGAAGGGATGGAGAGTAGCCCTGCCGAGAAGGACTTGGGGGTGGTGGAGAAAAGCTGGGCATGACCCAGTGGCAATGTGCGCTGGCAGCCCGGAGGGCCAACTGCCTCCTTGTCTGCATCCCCAGCAGCGTGGCCAGCAGGTCGAGGGAGGGGATTCTGCCCCTCTGCTCTGCTCTGGTGAGACCCCACCTGCAGTGCTGCGTCTGCTCTGGGGCCTCAGCACAGGAGAGACACGGAGCTGTTGGAGCGGGGCCAGAGGAGGGACACAGAGATGGTCAGAGGGCTGGAGCCCCTCTGCTGTGAGGGCAGGCTGGGAGAGCTGGGGCTGTTCAGCCTGGAGAACACTCCAGGAACACCTTTCAGTACTTAAAGGGGGCTTACAAGAAAGATGGGTACAAAGCAGGGTCCGTTGCATTAGGCCAAGGGATAACGGCTGTAAACTAAAGGAGGGGAGATTCAGACTAGATATAACACCTACTGCATGACCCAGTCAGACCACCTAATGCCCCAAATTAACAATGATAACATTATACAAACAAAAGACCTTTTTTATTGGGAAGTCTAAAAAAACCCCTCTCCTTTTTTCCCTGAGCACCTAGTCCACTGAAAGCAAAAAAATTGCCACTTCCATTCCCACAGATGCCCAAGTCAGTCAAGCAATTGTTTAAATTTTTGCTAAGGTGGGCTGTGCTGTAAAGAAGCAAGGAAATTTGTAATTTCCTACAAATAATATTCACTGGAGTTGTTGATAAATCTAGTGTCCATTCCTGCGCACAGTGCAACTCAAAATATTAATTTGAGCAGTTGTCTGGAAAGGCTCCTTACACAGCTACGGTGGCTGCACCAAGAAGCAGCAAAGCGTGATGGAGAAGATGATGACCCATAGTGAAATTCTGGGTACACTAGGCGTTGCAGAAAAACAGCGACAGACATAAAATAAGGCTTTTCTGTTTGCATCCCATTAGTGGCTCTGTCATTAGCTCACTGCATGATCTGAGACAACTTGCTTCATCTCTATGACATTTTTTTCATACACCTTCCAAGATCATTCTATTTCTCCGTGTACAGTCATACCTGGATAGTCTCAGTGCTTTTGAAGGTACTTTTCTTTGAAAATGAATCCTTAGATGACTTACACAGACTCAGTGTCTGTGCCTTTGCCTCTATTCCAGCCAAGGAGAAGTTTATGGGAGAGCAAAAGCAGCAGATAGGGAACTCATGGCAAACTACTTATATCACCATGCACAGCTGCAGAATTGCAGGGTTTGTGTTTCCCTGATTTATCTTTTTTTTTTAATGACTTTTTTTTTTTTTTTAAAAAAAAAAAAGCAAAGAAATCTAGAAAGCCAGTGTATACCCATAAATATACATATGAAATTATGACATCCTTTAGGCAGAGCCTGTCTTACTGTGTGTTCAGGCCTCATGTCTGGCATTACGCGATCTCAGTACAATCATAATTGAGATACACATTTGCAACAAGTTGTGCTGTAAACATGATCATTTTAGCTTTATTTTGCAATTCTTGTTAGAGGATGAAACCAAAGCCTAGACTTTTCATGCAAGACATCCACTTCTCCTGCAGATTAATCATTCTTATGTGGCCAAAGGGAGTTAGTCCAGGTAGAAGAGTATGTAGGATGATGTGCTTGATGACAGTTTGGTTTAGAGCCAGAGTTGCATTTAAAAAAAAAAAAAAAAAAGGCAGGGAGGATTGAAGTTAGGAAAACAATGCTGGGATGGATCAGTTACTCATTCTGCTTGTTCTGTGAACCTAGACTAGCCTGATACATTTTTGTCTTATGGGTCTTAACACATGCCAAAGGAGTTTGTACAACTTTGTAATAACCTGCACCACTCTCAGCTCTCTACCTTGCTATCCTATAAAACTGAGCCTAGATTTAACTCATTATTTATCTCTAAAAGAAACAGAGAACAATAGGACATCATAACCTTTCACTGATCAGATCAACATGTTTCTGAGGCCTCCTTTCTAGATTAACAACCCAAACTCCTACCTTTGTTTTTTCTGCATAAACATCTTGCTAGATGTTTAGATAGATGTTCTATCTTTCTTGGAATGTGATACCCATAGTACTTGCACAGAGGAGTACGTTACTTCCTGCATCTTCCCACAGTATTCCTTCTAATACACTGCTGAAAGTCACACCCTAATTAGTTCGTGATCCACTCCAAACCTCTATTGAATGTACAATACGACGGTCAATTGCCACAGGAAATATATGCACAATAATCACTAAACAGCTCTGTAATTCAAAAGCTTGGGCTGTCTTTAAGCCAGATATATTCCAGTCCTTGTATTTCCCATTACTCTAATACAGCTCTGCTATCATGAAAGCATGCTTTATCTGCTAAAAATATCTTTCAAAATAAATCTTCCTCACATAAATGACCAAAGCCTACTTGCTTATTCAATAAGTTTGTATGCATCTGCCAAATAAAAATGAAAACGCATCATTTGATCTGAAAAAAGTGTGTCTTGAAGTTTTGTGTTGCTCAATCCTTCATTTTCTGTAAACTGTGTGAGAAATCATGCAGTGACGGACATTCATAAAAACCTATAGCACCAGAAACCTCCTAAGGTGTATGATTCACAAGTGAAACAAAGAACATAATGCTGATGGGCAGTTTTTGCCATAGAGCTACTTATACACTCTTCCCTTGCATTAAAGATGTCAAAAGAACAATCCTGAAGAAGAACTGGTAACAGTGGATCCAGAATGATTTTTTGAATTAAGCCACAGTGGGATGAGATGGGGAGGAAGAGTGTATTCTTCCTATTTCCCCTGTCCTTTACCTTTCTCCTTGGGAAAACAAAAACAAAACCAACCAACCAACCAAAAAAAAACCCCCAAAAAAACAAACAAACAAAAAAAAACCAACAACAACAAAAAACCACAAAAAAAACAAAAAACAAACAGGAATCAGCTTTTCCACTCAGACCATCAGGTCAATTGTAATACAGGTTAGAGGTATGAATGTGTGAACTAGCCACATAAAACATCTCAAAAGTAGGACTGGATGGATTAGGCTATATAAACTGCACATATCTGAATCCAAGTTATACTTTTCTAATCAATAATAATTGCTTACTATCCAAAGAAGCCTGAAATATTGTTAAATATATTATGATTCCAATAATGCTTTATTTGCTGTTGCTTTCTAATCAATGTATGAAGATGCTTTACTTTTAAAAGTAGAGGTATCTGAAAGGAAATTAATACATGGGTTCATTGTATTCCTATGAATTTGAAACTCTGAAGGAAAGCAAGCTGAATCTACAAATGTATTCTACATTTCACATTTATTCTTCCACATTTTGAAACGAGAAAGGTTGTGGGTGGGGTTTTGGAAGCTATGTTCTTTCTTTTTCCGATTTTCTATTTCTGGGCATTTAGAGGTACTGCTTGTCAGATTAGGTCTAGAGAATTACAAAATGGGTTATCATTTCTATCTGTACTGTTGCTCTTACATTTTATTCCTCTTGCAAAACAGGTGCATCTTCTGCTCAGCATGTCATGCATTTTTCTCTTGGGAGAGTGGGTGGTTCTCACAAAAACAAAAACTATTAAGCTCTATAAGAGAGAAACAAATTCAGCAGAAAAAAAAAAAAATCCAGCACAAATGCTGCATTCTGCTAAAATAATCTTTCTTCTCCTGACACTTCTGTCAAGTCCATGACAACATCTGTGCATTCTCCTCCAAGTTACAACAATAGTACTTCCTAAACCTGGCTAAACATTTTAGACAGGAAGGCAACTTTTAACCCTCCAGTATTCAGCTCACCAGATTTTTTATTGATAATTTAATACAGGACCTGAAACAAAGAACTCAAAATCTGTAGCAACTAATTTTACTTCCCCTACAGTTGTCATGGCCTCAAAAGAAGGTTTAGCAACCTGAAAAAAACTACACACACAGAGATCTCGTGACACAGGAGGATGACTAGTTATGTATCCAAAAATCAAATACAATCAAAATGAAGATGTACATAGTCATCTTTGTACAAGCTGGCATTTAATCTATAAAAGACATCTGCCACTAAGCTATGGCACAACCCTCAGCATAATAGGGAGAGAGTTATTAAGTGCTGTAGAGCAAGTTTGAAACTTGGGGAGAGAGGGGTCAGAAAGAGACAGGACTTAAAGGGGACTTGTCATTTCATTAACACCACTCCTCTGCACAATCTGCAGAATTTGGGCTCCAAAAAGGCTTCCTAGATCTGTGCGAAACCCACAACCAGTGCTTCCACCAAAATTGTCTCATGCTGTTTTCAGTTGGGGGAGGTGACCAAAAACCTGCATGTTAAATCTCAATGCTGTGCAGTCATGTGTTTTCTCTGTAAGTAACTCTTCAAAGAAGTACTTGATTCCTTCTTGAGAGAAAAACATTTTAAAAAACTGTGGCAGTCAGACCTACAATGGGCAGATAAGCGTTGTCCCTTCCCCTTTGCTACAGGGCAACCAGGTCTGAGACATCTTGAATACTCACCAAAATCCAGATTTTCAAGAAAGCTCAGGTGTCTCACTCACGCATCACTAAGCCTGTGCACTGGCTAGCCAAGAGAAAGCAAAGGACGGCCTCAATTCTGTAACCTTTTCTTTAGAACTGACCCTGAAGTCAAAACCTCAGGAAGCCCTTTTCAACTCCTAGGCTTATATACCACTGTCCTAAGAGCTGCAGCTCACCAAGACCCCTTGCTCCCACCTTTTGCTCTCTCCATCACCACTCTTTGTATTCCCACCCATGTGCAGAATTCATTAGCCACTTCTCTTCCATCACAGCACTTAAAAGGAGTGAATTTTCCAAAGGATTCAACATGTAAGAGCTTCTGTGGGCAAAAACTACGCATTTAGCTTTTCAGTTCCTTTGGAGCCGTGGCCTTCAGCTGTTCTTGGTAAGACTTTTAAAGCAAATAAAGGAAAAAAAAAAAAAAAAAAAAGAAGTGTTGCTTACTTCCCCCTTCTCTTGCTGTCTTGCAGCCCATGGGATCCGAGCGGATGGAGATGCGCAAACGGCAGATGTCTACGACCCTGGAGACCCCAGGCGCTGCACAGGCTCAGCACAGCACAGGAAATCGAGGGTCCAATGCCTGCTGCTTTTGTTGGTGCTGTTGCTGCAGCTGCTCATGGTAACCCCTCTCACTCAGGCCTCTGGGGAACAGAGAGCAGGGGAGGGAGAGGGGAGGGAGGTAATAGCCAGTGCACAGGGCAAGATAAGCCAAACAAACTACCCGGGTAATTCTGCAACTCTGTGACTAAGAGGGAAGACTGTGCTCTAGTACTATACACAATCTTCTACTCCAGTTTACTGGTTGGTTGGTTGGGTTTTTTGGCTTGTTTGTTGTCACTGCCATTGAAATAACAGATTTTTTTAAAAAAAATCTCTGCACAGTATCTCTTCTACTTTTTTTGTCAATACTGTGTAATGGAAGGTCTGTTTCATGCAGGACTGGTTCTCCTTGAGCTTCACCAGAGCTTCCACTAAAAACAATACCAGAACATGCAAGAGCTTTAGATTTAGGGCTGGGACTTGATGAGCAGCACAGACTATATTAAATGGAGTTAGGAGAAAGTGGAAGAATTTGTAGGTCAGAAAACTAATAACCAGGTGCTCAGCACTGTTCTTTTTGTTTCAAAGGCAACTAGATCTGGTGTGATTACTAGTGTTGCCAACTCATGGCACCTGCAATTCATATTAAGTTAATCTGTAGGATCAGAGACTTTAAACATTCTGGGTATTTGCTGAAGATGAGGAGTTAAGCAGAAAAAAATTCAGAACTCCTGCTACAAGGTGTTGAGGAAAATTTATCAGGGAAGCAAAGCAAGAGACGAAAATGAATCACTCGATTCCTTAGGTTAATTATGTGTTCACCTTCTCTCTCTTACCAGCTCTTCCAGATCGAAGTGATTTTATTCAAAACTGAAGTAAAGCTTCCCATACTCAAAAGTCCTCTATCTGTTTGGGGACAAATGTTAATGAGCGAGGCCAGAACTTGCATTGAAATAAGGGAAAAAGTCTTAAAAAGCCATAGGAGTTCCACTAAAACACTGACAGAAAACTGAGTGCTTCTTACAAATGCACCATCCACAATATAAATGCTTCAGAGCCAGCAAACCTGGCACTGAAGTGAAGTCAGAAATAACCTTACAGCCCAGGCTAGGAATCTATTCCACCATTATTTTTTTCCAGCAGCAGCTGGTAGCGAATGCTTTAGAGATCATCATTAAAAGGCAAGGGAAGAGCAGGCTATCATTCCTTTGCTATTGGCACTCAGCTCATTAGAAGCGAGATACCCAGTTCCGCCCTCTCTTTTGCACAAAAGGCTGCTTGGATTTTTTTTTTTTTTTTTTTTTTCAAGATGCCAAGTACTCTGGCTTTGATCCTACCCAGCTTTTCAGCAGGTACTTAGAGGTAAACTCAGGTTTACCTGAGACAGTTAAGTGCTGCGCCTGTACAGGATCAGAGTTCGCTACGTTGCAGGATGGCATCTAAGTTAAAGCATCACCATACAAATTCCAGTGTCATCTGAACAGCTGTCCAGTGCAATTGCAAGTGGCGCGATCTGGAGCTGCATATTCCACACATCTTTCCATAAAAGGAAAAAATACGGCACATTTATCTACAAAGCCAGAGTACATAAAATTTGCGTTTTATCTTTTAAATTGTTGATAAAGTGCTTTTTCACCATTTTACCCGGTATTTTCCAGGATGCTCATTTTCTGTTCACTTTTCAAACAATTCAAAGAAAACAATTTACTCAATAGGGTGTGTCAAAGTACCAAAATTTCATGATGCTTAAAATTCCTATTTGCATTTCAAAATCATCTGGGAAACCAGTACAGGCTCCAAAACAGAGCAGTTTTTTTAGCTTTTAAAAAAATTCTGATTTTTTTTTTGAGAACAATTGTTTTCTAGTAGCAAGAAATGCAAAACAAACCGTAATTAACCTATTTATAGTTCCCGTTCATAGAGCCTTTCCTCAAAATAGCTCAAGTACTCTGAACAGAAAAATTATGAATAGGAATAAAAATAACAGTCTCCATGAGTCATGCAGCTGAGTTGCTGAACATCCAATATTCAGCATACTCTTAATAGTAGATTTAGAATGAAGAAACGGTGAAATGAGTCTCCCAGCTGGATGCTCAGGACCTGTGTTCATTCCTACAGCCAAAACTCAAGCCTCCAGCCTGTTACTTTTCCTGATCCTGACAAGATGCAGTATTGCACTAGTCTCTGTTTTTTTGTTGACCTGTACATTTCTTGGGACAAGCTGCCTGCAAGTAATTTTCTGAGGCATGGCATGTTCTCTTAAGGAAGCTTTTGTTCTTTCTTTTGTCTTTTTCCCCTTTTGTGCATTATCCTATGAAGACTGTAATCCTTTCTGTTGGATCTGTTGGTTCACCTCAATCCAAAAATAGCTCTGACAAGCATATCACTTCTTATGTGTGAGGAATGCATAATACACCACTTTTCATATTTAAAAAAAAGGCCAAAATCACTGGTAAAAATGGTAGTGAAGGATCAAGACCTATATATCCCAAAAGAAGAGAGAACTACCTACCTTCCTTTTTTTTTTTTTTTTTTTCCCCTGAAAAGGTGAATTGAAATAGTTCATTGATTTGAATGTATGGTTCAGATGTTGAAGGAAAAACAAACAAAAAACCCAACTGTTTGCAGTAATTGCTCTCCAGCTTCGCAATATGAAAGCTTCTCTGCCTCCTCAGCGCATGGACTGTCTTGGCAAAGCAAAAAGCAGGTCTCTGCAGATTATGGACTAACACTAGAGAAAGCAAGACAAGGAGATAAGCAGTAAATAGTAAGGCTGCAAATAAGACAAAGCCAAGAGTTTAGAAGGCAGAAAGCATAGAAAAATCGACTGGTTTAACAAAAAAGCTTACTAGTGATAAAAGAGATTCTTAAGGATTAAGGGAACAAAACTGTTTCAACATTAGCATTAAAGAAAGGGAAGATACAAATGAAGAAATTACGTTTGGTATTTTCCTACAAGTTATAACAACTGTATTGCTTTATTTCAGCTGGAGGACCCGTTTCATGTAAATTACAGGTTATAGTTCACCATGACCTTTTCTTCTTGACAATTTTTAAGCAACTTTACAGATTATATGAATGTATGTATGTTCATGCACTTGCATTTCTCACTAAACCATGATAACCTATGAACTAGAACATAGTCCCCATTCCCTAAAAAGAAGTAATATGTATATTCTCAAATCCAGCCTCAAATGAAAAAAAGAATCATCTGCAACTACAAAAGGAATTTTTAAAAACTAGCATTATTTAAACTAACATTTGATGAAAGCAGTGGGATTTGACAGCTACCCTTCCATGGGACATGGAAAACCCTCAGTGATCACTAGTGATTGCAGCAAACTTTTTTTTTTTTTTTGTAGTGCCACAAACAAACTAATACTCATTTCCAGTCAGACATGCTCAACATTATATTCGGCAATGATATATCTGCCCGTTGTGCTGCAGGCCTCACATTTTGAGGCATATACTAGCGCTTTCTTAAAGCTGCAATCAATTACTACACAATCTGGCTATAGCTACATCTGAACTCTGAAAGATGCTTCCACTTCTCACAACACATACAGAAGTGTCTAGCTCGCTTAAAATTTGTGCTCCAGCTTCCGAACTCCGGCTTTCTCGTAACATGGTATCACCATTCTGAACGAGAGTCTTGGCCCTCATCATGCCCTATGGATATAAAAAATAGCCAAGGAAGAAAAAAATACCCCAAACCAGAGCAACCAACCTTGAAATCTAACTCACAGAAAACCAGTGCATCTAACTGAACTTAAGTAAAGACACTGCATCAAGCATACACAGTATATTAAGTGTCAATAGATTTGGCTGTGATAAAGGGTACTAATGTGTGTGTATATATATATCCCATATATATATATACACATACACACTCGTATACACACAAGAGTGTATATATATACACACACACACACATATATAAGGAATTGGACTTCATGATCCTTATGGGTCCCTTCCAGTTCGAGATATTCTATGAATCTATGATCCCTGTATAGAAAGTCTATGTGATACAATATTGAACTGCATTCAGCTACAATAATTTTACAGTTGTATAAACCTGGCAAACTGTAATGTCAGGGTATAACTATGGGTAATGTGGCTACTGTTAGCTTCTGTCCTTTTAGCTGGTTTTTTGTTGGTTTTTTTTGGTTGGTTTGTTGTTTTTTTTTAAGATCGAGGAAAAGCATCTGGTGTACATTCAGCCTTTTCCTTTAAAAGTTGAGTAAAATTTTGTTTGCTACCTTGCAGTCTTACTGTTAGAAATCAAGATGAAGAGAGAGCAAGGCGAACATCTCATGAACTCCAAGCAGAGGGTATTCCAAACTGCGAGGAAAGGTACAGTCTTTACTAAGTCTTCTGTCAAGCTAAAATGAAACAAACCCAACAAACCACACTAAATAAAGTGAAAAAAACCAAACCAAACAAATAAAAACCCCAAAACCCCACTGAAATATGCAAATAACCATTATTAACTATTTGTCATTTGTGCTGAATTTGCAGTCATCTGTCTGTTATCTCCTACAGAACCAAAGATCTAATCTATAACCTTTTACCTTTATATGCAGCATGTAACCACATCCCCACTTTCGTAACGTGGCAGATCAAAACCAGCATTGTAAACACAGTCTCCCTTTTTTTCTGAAATAATTTTAAAATACATCCTGTTCCCACCCAATAACTATGTAATGAACCTAACTGGCAATGCTCAGCCTTACAAAAATAATAGAGGAGTTCAGATCCTCCCAAGAGTCAGGCAACTGTCTCTTCAGAATTGCTCAAACACGTACGAGCACCTGTGAAACTGTAATAGGCCGGAGGGTACCTTTTATGGGGATTGGATCATTGCTTCTTTTTACATATTTTCATTCAATTTTTAACAACGATTCAATGAGGACTATCAGATATAGAAAGAACGCTTAGCTGTTGCAGAGGAACTTCTTTGTTGCAATTACTGTGAGCAGTAAACTGCAATTTCTGCATCAAACTGCTAGCAATCATCTGCATTTGAGCTCTGGATAAGCATGCTTTCAAAAAGCATCTTATAAATATGTTTACTAGAGATTGCACTTGGGTTATTCCAATGAGGAGCTAGAGCTCCGTGAACCTTGTGCTTTTGTTCCATCATGATGGCAGATGCCTCCTGCCAGCTGCAAACAGCCTGAATAACAATCATCCATTTCTCTCTTCTTGTCCTCTCCTTCCTCCTCAAGCCCTGCTCCTACTCTTGAAGAAGTCAACGCCTGGGCTCAATCATTTGACAAGTTGATGCTTACTCCAGCTGGCAGAAATGCTTTTCGTGAATTTCTACGAACAGAATTCAGCGAGGAAAACATGCTCTTCTGGATGGCTTGTGAGGAACTAAAACAAGAATCCAACAAAAGTGTCATTGAAGAAAAAGCAAGACTAATTTATGAAGATTATATTTCTATCCTTTCTCCAAAAGAGGTATATTACTTTCCCCAATACATTCTTTGACGCTGCTTTGTACAGTTAGTTCTAACATGTGTTTAAAGCTATAAACGATACTCAGGGAGAACTTTCTCCCCCCATATTCCACTGCCATCAAGTAGAGATTTAGTGGAAAAAGGCAGATCCCGTCGCTGAAGTGAGATGGTGAAAACTGCTTTCAGTGGCTGTAAGAAAGCTCTTCCCGTGCTACCCTGCCATGCTGATGTGAAGTCTTTAGTTTGAGGCACAAATACACAGATGATCGCTTTATCCTTGTGCAACATAAATTTTTATTTGTTGGACAAATCAGTTTCTTTTTTCTTTGTACTAGGAAGGGGGTGGGCATGCCTCTCCAGCAGCACGGTAACCACAAATAAAGGGTTATTTGCAAAGCAGAAATTGCTCAGAGATCAGCTGACAGAATATGGCAGAGCACAAACACACTGACTTCCTGAAAATTTTCAAAACTACTTGACATATTTGCTAACAGCAAAGTGACAGGTTTTGAAGACACCTCAGTTAAGTTTGAATATAATCCTGCCAAGCAGGTTGGAATTTTAAGCCTTTCAATATCCTTGGAAACCTCAAAACTTAATTGTTTGCGGTGTAAGCTATACTCCTCTATTTAGAAAAAATGCTGTTTAAATCTAGTCCGTCTATTAACTATTTCAGTTAATACTAATGTCTTTCTACAGACACTAAAGCCTTGCAGAAAAAAAAAGACAACATTACTTGTAATGTTGTATGGAATCAGTATATAGCCATACCTACGGTTCGCATCAGTTCACCCTGCTTTTTAACAGGAATTTGATTAAGCAACAGCTTCCCAGGTTACAGTTTCCGTCTGCGTCATACTGCTCACTCCAAATTCAGTCTCTTTACAACAGCACTAACTCCCAAGGAAACGAACTGTCACAAAAAATTACAAATCCTCTCTACTACGGAGCAGGAAGTTGGTCTGGAAATAGTTTGCCAGTCTCCCACGTTTCAGTATTAACAGAATTGCAGGCAGCCTTGTTCAAATTAAGGTCACCCCTGTGAGCACACTTCTCTATCCATACTCAAGGTATTGCTGCTTCCAAATTTCAACTGTCATTTTTTGCCCAAGCATATTTAGCATTTTTTACACTCTTGAAAGACACCAGCTGAAATAGTTTAAAAAGACTGCTTTTTCAACCACACCTAACACACCTCCCCCTGTACTGTTCACCATTATTAATTATGTGACTTTCTATTTTAATATGCAGGTCAGTCTGGACTCCAGAGTAAGGGAAGTTATTAACCGCAATATGCTGGAACCCTCACAACACACCTTCGATGACGCACAGCTTCAAATTTATACCTTAATGCACAGAGACTCATACCCTCGGTTTATGAACTCTGCTATTTATAAGGACTTGCTTCGGTCCTTATCTGAAAAATCCATTGAAGCATAGGATTTTTTCTTAACTGTATTTATTTTAAAAACAAACAGAACTCTGGGCTATACCAATCCACAGGGAATTTAGAACTAATCAGATATTTACCTGAAAATAACTCAGGCAAGTTTTACTACAGACAGGATGTTTTAAACCCACACAGGGCTCTGACACAATCAGCTAACTACAATTTCTGATCAAATTCAGTGTCACTTTGCAGAAGAGAAAGAAGAGAAAATTATGTTGGTCAAAAAATGCAGTATTTTTTCAAACACAGCACGCAACTCAGATGCAAACCTGTTACAATGCATGTCTGAGGTACAAACGCCAACTGAGCATGAAAACTAAATTTTAAGTGGAGTGTTAGAATTTTCTTGAAAGCCAAACTAGTTGTCCCATTCACACCGTGACCAAAGTAAAAACAGTACTGTCAATACCTGGGTTACACTAGACTCAGTTTCACATATTGTATGAACTGTACCTGGCACACGTACACTCCACTTGTTCTGGTATATTTAATATGTATACGAAGTGCTAATGGAAATCAGTATGGCAATCTCAAGTTTATGAAAGCTAATGGTTGAAATAATGCTGCCTATAAAAATCTTTTGCTGAAGAATTGTTATTTTACTACTAGAGTCTGTTGAAAGCATTTTTAAGTTCATATTGTTGATGTTTATAAAGTTAAATTATTTACTTAAAAGGAAGAAGAGTCTGGGCATTTAAATTCCGAAATAAAGCACAAGAATTCTCACATATTCTTCTCTTCCCTCGGTAAGTAGGTGTAAAAACCCTTTCAATATTTGCTCTCTGAGAGGATGGCGGTAGCAACCTTCTTGGTTTTGTACATATTAAATTCTCCCGTTACCTGACAGATCTTGCAAGGTTTCTATTAAAGATACGCACACATTTCATTGACAAAAGAAGGAAACTGGAACTATTCTGTTCTGATACAGCACTATTTCAGACTGTCTGAAAGAAAAGCAACTGCTCTACCCCCTAATAAACCACATTTGTTTACAGTATCCCCAAAGCATTACACTACATTTCTGGTCATTTCTCAAAATCAGTAATCACAGGAAGTACTGAGAAGAACATGAGTTTAATCTGAATAATCTATTTGTAGATCTGTTATTCGAGTAACGTCTTTATTTTTAAAATGACAAGATTCAGTACAATTCCACTATATTAAACTTTGGAGTTTATAGTGGACTTCCATTGAATTGTGTTTTTTCCTGCTCATTTATTTAAATCAACCAAATGACACACATAGATAGTAAAAGTACATGCGGGGAACAGAAAAAAAAATACACCTAGAAGGGGAGAACCAGACAAGCATAGTTCAGTGACATTTACTGAGGCCTTTCTAAAACCTCCTCTTTGCCTCATTCCAGCACTATGAAAAGCATAAAATGGGGGCTTTCTCTGAAAAAAACTAAATGGGAATAACAAAGCAGAATTTAGGAAATCAATTTAATTGTTTCCTCAATGCACTCAGCAGGAGACACGTTCTCCCCTTACTTCATTCACATTATTAAACAAGTAACGATAAGATTTTTCATTACACAAGACCACAGGAAAAGACCTGGTACACGGGAAGTTAACAATAGCCACGGATGAGTTTCCATCATCTCCTTCCATAAACAAAATTACTCAACCTGTCAGCACAAAAAAGTAAACCAAAAAATCTGAGAGCAAAACAAAATGCATTTGCCTTCAGTAGCACAACGCTGGATGACTAAGAGGAAGCCCGTCTATAATACCCTATTTAAGACACCGTCCAGTTAGCGGCTGTCACCGCGGAATGTATCAACGTTGGTTATCTCAGCTAAATCTGTAGTAAAAATATTCAAAGCCCTATCGATACAATCTCAGTTTACATGAAGTATTATATGATAGGTAGTAACTTAAGAGAGCAAAGGAGATCTATCAGTAAGGCAGCATCCATGGGGAGCTAGCAGTCAAGCTGACGATGCTTTCTAATCAGGGAAGGTAAGATGGCTCTAAAACTCTCAGTTGGCTAAGTTTAACTAGGTCAAATTCAGCTTGCTGGAAAGATCAGACACACACATCAGAAAAACTTCAAAGTGTGTCATCTTATGAAATGGAGGATTTCATTTCTTTTAAGTTATCTCATCCCTGCAAAGATACCTCATTAAGAGCTAGAAGACAGGCTGAACACTCGTACATTTTATCAAACAATATATTCTATTATTCTGCAAGAAAAGTAAAGAAAAAGATGCAATGAAATTAGAGGGGAGAAAAACCTGTATTGGTCTGGACAGTTCTATGGTTAACATCAGATTATTAAAAGCAAAAAATAGTAATTTCTAAGCTTATTTTCCATGTGTCACAACTTCTAAGCAATTAAAATTCTCTAGGTAATTTTCATTTTACTTCTGCATTACGATATGCTGACATTTGCAATGCGCATCTTTCCTTAAAAATCTTAACAAATCTTAATGCTGTGTTTTAGGTTTAAGCACACACCCAACACTAATGGCAGAATGCTGGTCCCTAGATACCCTGAGAGTCTCTCTCAAAAAACCCCGAAACCAGTGCACTCCCCTAAATATGTTATTTTGAGGCTGTTTAATCCTGGCTTTAATTGAAGAGGGGACGAGGGGGAGAGAGAGGAAAACAAACTCACCCGCACAGAAGACAGCTTTTTAACTAAATTTCATTACTATATACTTGCTGCTTATGCCCAACCTTTTCTCAGGGCAAAAGTGAGTTGTACTGAAAAAGAAAAGTTACTATAGTCAAGCTGTTACATAAATAGCAGGAGAAAATAATCATATTGGCACAAGATACTATTTATAATTCATCAAGTAAGAAATTATCACAAAATCAATTTATCCTACCTTGAAAATAAGCATGGTTGGTTTGCCTTGGCATTTATCTAACTGCAGGATATCATTAAGCCCTAACAACTTTCCAGTCCACTGCTATTCTTTCTTCAAGGTCTGCAGTTCACAAACCAATAACTCCTACAGAACATGCACCCTGTTAAAGACTGCTCTTTTCACCAGCCTGCTAAGCAGTATTAAAATTGCATGGGCTCCTTCAGCCAACATAGTGTGCTTTACGCTGACCTTTAAATTCCAAAGTCATTAGCACAATACAAACGAAGGAAAATAAAAAAAACCCCACTTCTCTATATATCCTGAAGGGCTCTACTATATAAAGATAGATTAAAATTTATCACACAAACGTCAGGTACTTATGCACTTTCTGATTACAAAGGATATCTGAAAACAACAAACTGATGAGAAAGACTATCTCAATGTGAAGTATTTTTTAAACAAGTTTGCTCTAAACAATACTTGAGAACAAATCTTCAGCCATGAAAGGTATCAGTATCATTTCGATGACATTAATGAAAGATCTTCTATACTAATGTTGTAACTAAATTAATCTCAAACCTTTTAAGACAGTAAAACAATGCAAAATTAGTGATGATCTAGTGAAACAGAAGCTAATATACAGCTGTATGAAATGGTACTTAAAGAGGTGAAACTCCTCAGATTTATTTATATGAATGACGAGTGATCTATTTCAAAAGGTGTGAATTTGAAAGGCAAAACAACCACTTTTTGCAGAATGAAGACTTCATGTCCATGAATGTTCTACCTAAGCTGGTATGGGTTTTAAGTTGCAATATAAAATCCACGTATGTGACCACAAATGGAATCCTGAACTCTGGATAAAAACCAGGCGCGTCCTTCACAATGCCTGGAAAGTGCAATAGGGCTTCCAAGTGGGATTCACAAAAGCCAAGATCACTGAGCAGATATTTACCTTCTGCTAGTCAAAAAGAATCATTCAGTACAGGATATGTTAAAACTCGCACTTTCTCCTGAGCAAGTATGAGGAAATACCTTCTAACTAAGGACCCAGAAGCTGTGATTCCTGAACCGCAGAAACCTATAGCTTTCCTTACAGAAGAAAGGTGGCATCCTTAAAGATCTACACAGACACATTTTAAAAGGAATGTGGCCCCCTTTTTCTCTACTAGATTAGTGTAAAAACTAGCTAAAGTTGTAGGGCAACTATGTCCTAGTCTCTCTTTTGCCTGAGAAGATTCAAATGTCTGTAAAGGTAACAAACAAAACTGCTGTTCTTGGATGGGAGAGATTCACCACCAGTTCTGCTGGCATGCTTCACTGCATAAAATACCGAAATGTACTGGGCCAGCGGTAGCACGACTGCAGCTCAGTAGATAAGCCAGCCAGCTGGGGAAATGAGATACGGTCCCAGCCCACCTCTACATTCTTCTATACATCCTTCAGACTTTGCATCCTCTCCAAGGGAGGACGGCAGTTTCAGACAACTGGGAGAACTGAAGCACGGTGCATCCAAAGCTCGCTGCTGGGCAGTTTTATTTTTGGCTGTGTATAACCAAAATGAAGCAGGGAGAGAATTTAGGCACCTGTGATCTTTTTTGGATCTAGTTCTTGGACTTCATCTTTCACTATGAGATCGAAACTGTTCTTTTTACCTTGGGGACAGAAGAGGGAGAAGGCTGTTGCTCAGCCATAAAGTAACGAGGCGAAACGTTTTATTTGAACACCTACCAGGATACACCCACATCACAGAAAGTACTGTCAAAGTTCTAGGTTTTTTTAATAAAGTCCAGATACAATTCAGTAAGTAGAGAAAGACAATTACTATATTTTCTCAAAAGGTAATTTTCCTAAGTGTCACAGTCAGGCACAAAGATTAAAGGACAGGTAGCGTGAGGAAGGTTATGCAAGCCAACCTGTGCCTGCCCTGTATATATGCTGTGAACAGCGGGGGAAATTTAGGTCTACTTGGCATCCAATTTCCAGTCATTGTTAACACAATTTTTTGGACTTGTTCCTTTACAAAGATCTCCAAACAAAGCACTGCAATTTATATTAGATGTCTGACATTAGTTTGTTGTTGTCTTAAACAACTTGGAAAAAAAAAAATCAATTATGCATCTTTAAGTAACTCTTAAAGAAGCAATCCTGCCGAGGGACTTGCATACAGGCTAAAAATAAACACATTCTGTTAGTAAAAAAAAAAAATGTTTTCTGAATTAGGGCATTAATATAAAATAAATTGAGATTAAAACTTTTTTCTAATAGAGTTATGCAAGAAACTTTAAATGCTGAAGAATTTCCCCCCAAAAAAATGTTTGTAACTAAACTTCTATTTTAATCATTTTTCCTCTCAACAGAAAATCTGCTTTTCCTTCCTTGCACAAGCTGACTGGAAAAGTTTCCTCTACATTACCAAACCCTTTTGTCTTGCAGAGCTCAAGTGTCACCATACTATTTCCAACTCATTTGTTACAACTGCCATCACACAAAAAATATTCAACATAGAAAATACTGGTTTTCCTTTACAGTCAAGGAATTTATTCTCCAGGAATCGCACATACTCTTCCCATCCCCCCATGAATCCTTTATACATTGTCAGGATAGATCTCCTCAGCTTTGATAAATTAAATAATATAAACTTAGGTATAATGAAAGAATTTAATCACTTCTAAAGATGTTGACAAGTTTTTCCTTGAAAGCACATTTGAAAATACTTCTGAACATGTGCACTGTTAAAAAGCAGGCTCTAGCAAAGCAGTATTTATATCATTCCACATATGGAAAAGACTATAATAATTATTCTCACCTGCAGGTCTATGACTGACATCAGATACTCTACATCTCAGAATTCAGTTTATAAGCAAAATTAATGTCATCTACATGAAGTGAATTTAACATTACCTCCCCAGCCAGTGTATATTGCGATGAATTGGTTAGCTGGTGTTCCTAGGACAGCCTACAACACAACCCCTTTGCTTATTTACAAAGTGTAAACCAAACTTGGTTGTCATGGACATTAAGCAAAACCGAACACTCAAACCAGATTTAACTGTTTTAAGACATTGCCAGAAATAAAACCTACTGATTGAAAGTAAAATACATGCTTTGGGCAATAAAATATATTGCATTGATCAAAGCTGGTTACACAAACAAGCTTAACCAACCATCGCAAAAGAGGTCACCATATCCACTAATAAATTTCCAAACCCCATGACTGTGAATTTAGTCCTAATTCAGAAACGGTACATACAAACTAGAGAGTTAACTAAACTGTGATTTAGATAACAACTGAGTTTACTGTAATTAGATGAAGTTAGGTACCTTTTCTCTTTGCAAAACTAGTAAACACAGCAACAAGAAACAAATTCCATTCTTACAACTGAATGAATGTGGAGAGGTAAAATACATATGGGAGGAGTGTGTATGTTTCAGACCACAAAAAATACAGTACATTATTCACATAGTTAGAAAAAAGTAAGCCAATTACCAAAATGTTTAATTGGTAAAAGTTTAATGTCAACTTACTTATAAAAATGAAAAAATATTTTAACATTCACCATACAATTGAGCGACCTGGCCCTACTGACTATCAGCTATAGGAAGGCATTTAAGGAAATGATGGCTGTGTCAAAACAAAGGCTAACTTCAGGCATGTATGCTGCTTAAAAAAAACAAAACAAAAAATTAAAACAAACAAAAAAAAGAAAACAAAACCCAAAACCCTCTCATTTGCAGGAAGCTAGATGCTTAGCCTAGTTTTTAAAGCTAATTACAAAATCCTCTTTCATACTGGTCCAGATGTCTTGACAATTTCTTCTTCTAACAGAACTGTCAAAAGAAAAGAATTTTTATGAGATCTTTGTACAGCTTATTTCTAAATCCTTGCAAGAAGAAACAGAAATATGACACCATACTTAGAATATGGAAATTACTAGTTAAAGCATTTGCTTCTATCATAACCATTCCTTCTATCATAACCATTCCTAAGCATCTTTATATGGACACTTTTGTAACCACCACCTTACAGGAGGTTTTACGGACAAGAGATCTTTTTCAGGTACTGCAGCAAATGATTTCTAAGCGATTTAGATATCTTGGAGCATGGATTTGAACAATATTCAGTAATAAAATATGTAAAACAAGTTGCATAAAAGAAGGGTTTTTCAATGCAGTAATCTTAATGTATGCTGTGCAACATGGTTCTACAGGGCTGCAGCATTCTTAACAGAAAGATAACAGAGCGAGGGTATCATGCTTCATATTGCGCACTATCACATCTTAAGCTGTAAATTTTAAAGGCCTTCATTTCAGTGTTTCTCCACGTTACTGGACTACTAGTGTTCCTCAGAAGCTTTTAAATTCCTATTTTTTGAACTTAAAAAAATTAAATCACATTATCACAGCCCTACACTTATCCTGACACAGGAATACGGCAGCAGTCATCTCTCTCTTCTCTCCCCGTCTTTTCAGAGTAGCCAAAAAAAAAAAAAAAACAACCAAAAACCAAAAAACAACCACCCCCCAAAAAACCCGACAAAAGGTCTACAAAGGCCTATTCCACTCATCAAAGCAGAGATTAAAAACAGTTAGAATATCTTTGGGTGAAGAAAGAGAAAACAAAGTGACTAACTTGCCACTACTTTGCATGGCAAAGTAGTATTGCAACTAAACGTCACAAGGACTAAGTCAATGTCCTGATCTCCCCACCTTTGCCACCGCCCCACTTGCGTGGTCGCACACCTTCAGTCAAAAATACTTTTCTAACCTAAAGCTACTTTTCAATATCAGCATGTAATATCATTAATTGGCTAAGAAATAACCCAAAGTCAACAGAAGCTCATTTGTCATTTACTGTACACCAAAATTAAGCAGAGAGGCTGGCTGGCTGCTGTCAAACACGCAGTCTAACAGTCTTACCTTCCATCTGTTTCCACATTCATTACAGACAACAAACGTTGTCATGGGTTCATCAGCACTGCGGGTTTGAACCTGCGGCAAAGGCAAGAGCCGGAGCGGAAAAGGAAAATTAATATCTTCAACTTTTGTTAGTATGTAAAGGTTTAAAATCAAATTTTAACATTAAGGAAACACATCTGGATAAAAATACAAGCTAACTTTCCATACCAATTGACACTTTTTTTTCCCCCCTAAGACCATAAAGTGATCAAATTTACATTTTGATAGGTTTAGTAGCACTAAAATATCAATTTTAGCATAGAAACTGTACACATACTTCTAGAAGAAGATTGTGCAGTAAAACTACATGTTCAGTAGAGCTTTACATATATTTACCAATGCAATGGCTTAAAAGTCTCATGATTGAAAAACAGCTTTCTACTTAAAGCATTTGATATACAATATTAAATTATAAACACAGCTGATCCTATGATCAAAATCCCATGCCCTAAAGCACTGCTAAAGTAATTATAGCCCTTCTTGCACATATTCCCTAATTAAAATAAAAAAAAAAAGGTTATAGGAATTATTGTAAATCAGGGTCTAGCATCAGTCAAATGGTAGATTATATTTAAAAATGTGTATATATGGATATGTATTTTATATGTATAATTATTTTCTGCTATTTATTCCCCATGTAAAGAAAAGTTCACACACATTAAAAACAGTAAGTTAGCTCTCCTCCACATAAAGCCATATTAATAAGATGTAATAAGAATTAGCAAAAACTCAGCATTGCAAAGAAACTGACGTTTCAGGCTATATAGATACTCAGCTTGGATTTACATAAAATCTTTGGTAAATTAATACAACAAGCATTCTTTATGTAAGCACTTCTAAGGAGATCCAACTATCTTCACACATTTTGTAACTTGTTAGCATTTTTTTTAAAAGTTCCTTTTGTAATTAAAACTTTCTTTCTCTGCCAATATTTATATAGGACTTAAGCTTTGAAAAAGGAAAACAAAAAATCTGAATAACCATGTACCTGGGTGTATGTACAGTTCTTCTTTTTGCACTTGCCACATGTAAACAGATCAGTTTGGGTACCTCCTGTTTTAGCCATCTGGTGCTCTCTGATAGCTTCTTTGGTCAGATTTTTGCGCATTTCTTTCAGCTCATCACTTGCCATTTCCTGTTATGGACAAAGAGCAGAAAGAGTTTACTAGTGAGGTTTTGTTTTAAACAAGTCATAACCACTGTGTGAGTACATACCAGCTTTTTATTTAGAAACCACGAGTAACTACTCTATTGAAGGGCAAAGAAATTCCACACATTTTTAATTTTATGAGACTTAAGTTGGGATATTTCACAGCACAGAAGCTACAAGTTAATAATGTTGTGGGGTTTTTTGGGTTTTTTTATGCATCCGGGGAAAAAAAACGATAATCAGTAAAAGTTACAATATGAAACACCTAGAGACATTTCTATGCAAATGCACTTCTCAACTTCAGAAATGTAATAGAGAGACAAGGTAGAGGAGGACTTCAAAGCTCTCTAGAGAGAGGAAAAAGATCCTCTCCCTAGGTTAGTTCCTTGTATAATTATCTTATTGACCTACAGAGTTTATTATAGGAAAAATTTACACTATTTTGACTATTTCCATATTTGTACTGAGAAAGACAGTATAGCCATAATTTATCATGTTATCAGAAGTCATACACACTTAATTTCAAAACGCTAACTGAAGCGCTCAGATTCACCAATTTTCTTCTCTTTTTAAAATAGTTCTAGTGTGCAGATCCCCATAATGTATAGTAATCAAGTGTGCACAGCAAAACCAAGTTGGTTCCATTTTTCTCCAATAAAGTTTTACTCCACATCCCATGCAGATGTCAAACTGCAGATCTCCTATTAATGCTGTTTCACATGAGAAGTAATCTTAACACTAAGGGGTTAATTAGCCATTAAAATCTTAATCTGAGGCATTAATTAAAACAAATAATGGGCACTGGGCAACACAAAACCTACATTTGTGCATATGTACATACACAACATAGAAATAATAAAATCAAAATATGCCCTGAAGATACAAACAATTTTTCTTTACACATTCCTTTATCAGGCTCTGTTTGCTAAAGCTGGGGCCAGGGCGGGGGGGCAAAAAACCTTTCCTTTATTCTAAATCTAATCATAATTTTCATTACTTGATCATAAATTTAATTTCTTTCAGTCTCCAAGATACTCCTTTATACCCGATTTGGGGCAGGGGGGTGTAGTGTCCACCACTTACAAGCAAAACTACAAAACTGAAATCAGATGTTAACCATGCTTTCATTTTTCTCTCCCATAAAATAAAATTTTTCATTTGACTCCCTACATTTATTTGGATCTGTAAAGACAGTGAATTGGAATTTCTATTCCAGTGTCTAAAATATTCCTTCTAGAACATAAATTTAATCTGATTTAAAGGGCAATTCTATTAGCTTCTTTCCCCTAACATATATGGCTTTTTTTTCTATTTATTGTGAGAAGTTTCCTTCAAAATTACTTAAAGTATTCTATCAAATTTGAGATTTAAAGCTTTAAATAAACACTGAAAATGCCAACAGGAGAGGGACTGATCATTAAAACCACAGTGTTATACCTTGCATGGGAGTAAAACAGCAGAGGTTAGTATTTGAAAAACAAACGGCAACACATAGGCTAACACACACCCAGAAAGGTGAACGGGTAAGCAGCTTGGAGTCACTAGCCAGACACATTTACATCTACTTAAACTTTAAAAAAAAAACAACTTATCACTGATACATCCTGTGGCCTTTTAAAAATGGCCAGGAAACATAACACATGACAGCTGACCTTGCCTTCTGACTTACAGCCAAAATCAGGTATTTAGGAACCATTAACAGACACTGCTGTCATTCCCTCTGCCCCAACACAGCCCCCTCTAATTCGGACTCTAAGCCACAAAGAAGCCACAGACTTCCAAAAGTGTGGGCGGCTTACATAAATTATTTTTATGGCTAATAAATACAGGCCAGGATGTAAGACCAAGAGGGAAATGGTTCAACACCTATGCTTTACTTACCTCTGCTGTCATTTTGGCAAACTTGTCAGGAGGAATGTTCCCACATAACACATTTTTCCTTAGGTTAGGATTCTTTGCATCCTTGAGATTCGCTATTCTACTTCGTACCCTATTTTTGTATTTCATATCAGTGTTTTTTAATTCTTGAAAAATAGGTGCTTTGGATTTAAGGAAGAAAACATTAACAAGTGAAAGAATGCTATAAAGGATTCATTTGGGGGGGTAACTTTTCTAAAGCAATGTCCTCCTCCACCGTTGATCAATCAAGTCCTGCCCCACACCCCAATCAAGTTACTTTCCCGTTCAACACATCAGACTTCACGTCCTTCTGAAGCCTAATCCTAATTTAGCACATGGGCAGTGAAACATGAGTTTTTTGAGTAGTAGGATCTTAATTGAAACTGTGAAAAGTCACCCATAAATTTATGTCCAGTTCCTTAACCTCAACCTGAGGATTAATTGATTTCTAAACCAAATATTCAAACACACACAGCTCGCTAACAGAATTTTAAAACAGGTTTGTAACAGAAAATTCCTTAACAGGAATAGTGGCTGACTGTAATTACTGAAGGACATTAGCAAGTTAGAATCATGAAGCTTTGACTATTTCTATGCTTAAGAATCTGTGCCCCCTACCCCCCAAAAAAACACCACTAAAATAAAAAGGAGGCCAGACCTCTACTCTGTAACTATTCACACACTGCTACCAGAACAACCCTTTTGAAAATCCCAAATTCATTTAGAAATAAACTTCCAGAAAATGAAACAGACATAAGAAAAAAATGAAAACTCTTAACAAGATTTAAAAATAACATAGAAGATCCCAGCATTTTATGTCAGTATGCTTCAGTGAGATATAATATTGCTGCTGCAAGGAAAACATACTGAACTGAAAAAAAACCCCCACACACACTCACCTACACACATTCCTACATGTTTTAAGGCAAACCACTTGGGTTGTGCTGGTTTTTTAAACACTAAATTTCAGCAGCAATGTGTTGAACACAATTTGCTATTTTTGTTTTAAATGAAATTAAAAAATATTCAATATATTAATCAAGTTAATTAACATTATTAATGTTTTTAAAAATATTCTTGCTCTAGAGCACATAAATGTACAACAAAGGATATCTTCTTCAATCTGAGAACCCAGCTCTTCCTCATCAGCACCAATAGCAATGTAATCATCTGAGGAAAACAAAATTAAAATATTAGCAACATGACAATTTCATCAGAGGTCTATATCCCTGACAGCCCACTTGAAACTCTGAAACTCAGCAAATTACAAAACAACTGCAGTGAATTTTCCTTTTGTATAGGAAAGTTTATTTTACTGTATACTTATCCTTCAAAACTTTGTTAACTTATTACTTGGGAGAACAAAAATAAATTAAATGAAGAGAAACATAAGTTTAAAAAAGTAGAACCACCCTAAATCTTTCACACAAAACCCAAGAATTCTGACATCTAGTTGCAAACACAAGCAGTAACAAGAGGAACCTTTGCTATACAGAATAATTTTAAATATTCTAATAGGCTTAGCAGATACACAGTTCCACAGCATATCTGTGCGTAGAATAGACTATTCTAAGAAGAAAACGTTTTGTAGTGTTTCAAGAATTCTTTCAGTCCACACAAGTGTAAGCAGTTAATGTTCTGCATAGCAATTAAATAACAGAAACAATATTATTAGATATTTAAAAACCAAACAAACAACAAAAAAAAACAACCCACAAAGCAGAGACATGTCATAAAACATGTAAATTAGAAGAAATAAACCACAGCAATCTTAAAGACAATGCAACACTTCACCTAAAATATCTCAAGGTAATTTTTTTCTGTTTCTGACCAAACCCCTCCCTCCTAAAGACAGCTGCCTTTCCAAGATAGCTTAGGACAAATTAGTTAAAGTATGCTCATTTTAACATGGGTGAGCTCCTTCGATCTCATGCAGAAGGCTGTAAAAACAGAAAATAACCTCATCTTTTGAGACTGGCATTCAACTCATGGATGATCAGTCTGTATGTGCTGTAGACAGCAATACAGCAAACACAGTTAACATGTTTCCAAACATAGCTTGGAAAACTAGCTACAATTAAGACTACATAGAATTAGAAAGACTAAAATGCTATGTGCAACTTTCTGGTCAGAAATTATTTCAGAACTCTATGAACTACATATCCAGAGGACCACAAATCCGTGGTCTTTAGTCAGCTTTGATTATTGTCTGTATCCAAATTTAAGTAAATTAAGAGAAAGAATAAGAGAGTGAAGAGAATAAAAATGGATGATTCAGAAGTCTGCTTACACTGTGCCAGGTTACACTAAGCTAAGAACAGAGGAACAGGAGCTGGGTCATAAGTTCTGGTAGAAGACAAGACCCACAAGAAAAAATTCAGGTCATTCTGAGGAGTCCAACCTTTAGTTTGCTGTTTATCTAGCATGTCATTCCCTTTGTCAGCTTAAAGACACCCAAGTGTACATGGCGGGGTAGGGGGGCGGGGTGGGGAGGGGAGGAAAAAAAACCCAAAACAGTCAAGGAATTTACAGATGCCCAAAAAGCATGAAGATAAAGCAATGCAAGACTCTCTTATTGCGAGTATCTCAATGAAACTTCAACATTAAATGAAAACAGAAAGACAGCCTTCGAAAACCAAAATCTGAAGGCCCACGAGATCTCTGGTATAAGAAAGGCAGGCACGTATATTAGCGGCACTCTCAGTCAGAGATAAGACAAAAAATAATAGCAGCTTCCACAAAAAGATTTAGATGAGGCATTAAGGTGGCATTAACCTTCCTAAAAAGAAGTTCCACTGTAGGCAAGATATCAGATGAGCAGAAGCCACAAAATGTTCCATATCATCAGCACCAAAAAAGTACTTCAATACATTCCCATGCTGTCAAGGTTACTCATCACTTGCATCTTGGGTGAACTAGCCTGTAAGTATATACACACAAACAGATATAAACAGGGTTTATTCTACCCTATGGGGCAGGAGAAAAATAGAGTGGGAAGGACTGAAACAGAGAAGGAAATAGTTAAACTTGAAAATACAGTCTACAAAGCTCACCTCCTGTTCTGAGAGCTGCAGAGAGCATTTCTCTACATTTCACTCGTACAGAATCCGAAGTGCTTGGAGCCCGGGGAAAAGACGGGATGAAAGAATTTGAGGAAGCACTACCCTCCTCCTTCCTGCTGCTGGAATTGCTACTTGAACTGCTAAAAAAAGGCAAAAAGAAAACTAACATTAATGTTTTTTCCCCTCTCTTCAAATAACTTTGTCCAAGGCAAAACACAGGTCTTCTGCTATATCCATTTCATGGTATTCCAAAGAAAAGAACACAGGCCACCTTTTTAAAGCTACTCATAGCTCTAGAGTCAATACAATTTTAAAAGTGTCTTTAGAATATTCACCAGGGTATTCCACACAATTGAGACACAGCAGGTATCTCATTCCATTATGCGGCATATGTTTTACTTTTCAGTTCTCCACATTAACATGAAATCTTTTTTTTTTTTTTTTTCCCCCATGGAACTGTACTTTAAAAAACAGTGAAGATACATCACACTAACATTCAGTCTGTTTACTGTACTGAAGTGGTCCCACAGTCATAAATAATTAATGCAGCTTTGCAAACTGTAAACTAATTCGTTTTCAGCTTGCATCAGGATAAATGGTTAGAGGTTAAATTTCAATTTGAAAATGGCTGCTGGAAACAGATTCACTGAAACCAGAAATGTATAGAAGAAATGGACTTGCAAATACTATTTTGCAAATGTTGTTTAGCTCCTATGGTGTCATTAATATAGGCTCATTTTTCTCATAACATGCATTTTGTGTTTACCAAAAAAGTGTAGAATGAGATTGTTTATTAAACATAAAAGCTAACAGACAAAAGAAGTATTCTAAACCTCTAACGTATGGTATCACCACAAAGCTGTGATGGAAAGTTGTTTTACAGTTCTCAAAGCTCAGTCCTAGTATTGAGAGAGGAAGGCGTATTTGACAGATAAGACAGATGGAATAAACAGTAACTAGTCTGGTTGTATCTTGACCTGGTTATTTTATACTGAGTGAGATTATTCATGTAGTCATGAAGAATTAAGCACCTTTCTTCTCTTGCTTCAGGGCTGTTTTGTGAGGAAGATGCAGGCTCCTTTTTCTTTTCTTCAGAATCTTTATCAGTTGAAGGTCCATCTGGAAATACAAAACATAAGAAACTCTCTTTTACCCAGAAATAGTAACCAATTTAAAGCAGTGGTAAAATATCCTTGATGATTTCTCCTGAACCAGTTGGAAATGCTATCAGCTCCCACTCTCTGCTTTGACCTTCTCTTGCAGTACAGCCTTCCACTCCCCAACACCCTCCCCAACCAGCAAATGGAAAATACAACAACACTTCAGATCCTTCCAGTCAAGTCCAGCATCTGCGTTAACTGGCAGTGAAGACATGATGAAAATACAGACTTTTATGATTTATTTTTGCCAACTCTGCTGTATGAAGTAGACAATAACTTCTTACACTATTCTATCAAGTCTCTGGAGTTTGTCTTCCATGTTTTAAATATACTACTAAATACATGCAATTCTTTTTAATTATATTCACAAGATTTCTACCAAGGAACTGAACCAAATGAAATTGCGGGGTGAAAGCTACCATGGTTGCCAAAAATTATAAAGATCATTTTCATATGCTTTTGAAGGAGTTTTCCAGACACGTACACAGTATTTTATGTGCTAGCTCTTAAATTATTTGCCTTGGTGTCTGAAAATATTTGAATTTGCCTTTCCCATACTGGCTATGTTTAATGACTATCTTATAAAGAATAGAGATGAAAGCCTTTATTAAAAAGGGCAATCACAACATTTAACTTTAGCCTAGCGAGAACACATACACCCTTCCATTATAAAGTGAATTCAGAGCGGCTAAATCGAGCTACTGCTTTGATTTGTACTCTAGAAAGGCTGACTCCATTGCCTACAGAGAAAGCCTAGCGAGATTGGAATCACTCACTGACAGATTTTGTGAATTCTTCTCTCTAAGCCTTCATAAAGCTGCCATTATGCTTCTAAATCCTAGACTGTATTATTGGGATAAGCATATATTGCAAACTTGAAAAAGAACTAAAAACAGATCAAGAAAAGGAGGGAAGTCTGATAAGGCTCATTCTTTCCCACAAAGATGTCCTGAACTAGGTACCTAAATCCTTATTTAAGCATCTACAAGTATGCTCATTTCCAAAAAGGCCCCATCCCCACATTTCTCAGGGGAACTTGGTGGTATGGAACACACAAATTCAGGTCTCTTATTCAAGCACTGAACTTCTTCTTTCCCCCACCCCCCACCCCCAAGTAGAAAATTAGTGTACTGGCTTATTTTTAATAGGAACAACTTACATTTAAAGGTACACAGAAAAGATATTAAACTGAACAGGATTTTGATCCTTTCCTTATCTTCTGAGCTAAGAAATTTACCAAATCGAGTATCACTTTGTTAAAAAATCGTAATCCTGAAAGGAGACTACAAGGACAGCTGTACTCGATTAGACCAAGCACCCATCTACTATCCTGCTTCCAGCTGTACCTAAACAGAGATGCCTACAGAACACTACAGGAACCAGGCAAGCGTACAAAGATATTTCTCCAGAATATTTCCCTAGCCTCAAGACCTTAAAAGTTTAGTGATTTCCTTCACCCACTGTTTGTAACTTTGCATTCAATCCTTGGTAAATTTCACAATTGAAGGAAAAAAAATAAACAAAAATTAAACACAGTAGATGATGCCCTTGGACTGATTATCTTTAATAAGCTAAAGATGTTATTCAAAAAAATCCTAATAAAGATATCAATTCAATCAACTATTATTTATAAAAAAGTAACTTCACTAAGAAAGCAAATGAGGCTGTAAAACTAAATAGATAACAGAAGTCCTTTGCTATGACACCTAAAGTGCACAATACTCAGAGAAAGAAAACAAATCCCATTTTTAACATGCATATCCACATGACTACTCTCTATGGCAACAAATGCTTACATGATATATAATTTTTAAAAATACTCTAAACACGCGTGTAATCTAATTTACCCTCATCTTTTTTTAAGTACATCATCACGTTTGTCAGAGGTCTTAAGACAAACCGGTAGATCAAACAGGTATCTTGGGGTACAGCTCAGGTTCTGCAAGGCAGCACGAGCTGGCTTAGAGCTCAGTTCTGCTTCATCACATTTACCTCCTTATTTTTTTCTCGTATACAAGTTGTCATATTCAGAGCTGACCTAGGTATCTCCTGCTATTGTGCATCAAATACACTGCTATGGTTATAGCTGGCACCTAGTTTTAGTTTACCAAGTGCTTCCATTCAGGCCAGTACCATTTCATCGGAGAAGGCAGGCACCTGGGAACACCTGCCAATACCCCCATCGCTTCCATCGCTTAGGGAGGGCAGAGTATGCGTGAGGCACGGGGATAAAGCAAGAGGTAAAGCTCTTCCTACGCCAGCAGACCAGTCTAAGCAAGCATGACTTAAACCAAGGTCAGACTTCAGCAGCTAAGGCAACTGGACCATCTTCGGCAAATATGTCCTCAAAACTACAATTACTTTAATCACTTAAGAGTTTATTGATACTTTTGTTTAATCCAGTTTCAGAAATCTAAAAAAAGAGTTAACAATACCCTCTGCTCAAAATATACTGTTTAAGCTATTCGCTTTCATGGGTCATAAACTGAAAAGCACCAAGGAGAGGAGATACAGTGTCAAACAGTATTTGTTCTTAAACTCACACTTTAATAAGGATTTCTTATTTTATTAAAATACTGTATTGACAAAAGAACAGAATGCAATTAACAGCCTGCTAGACAGCATTTCAACTATCCTCTGGGGGAAAAAAAAAAAAATATCCTTGAGAAACCAAAAGCCTCTACTAATTAACTTATTTTACATTCAATGTGCAGACTCTTTACCACAAAGGAAGAATGATAGCTAATGGGAACTACAACCAACCACAGAAATTCTAACACAGATAGATGGAAAAAATGGCCCTTCTATGAAAAACATTTAAGAATTCCAGTGAGCAAGCGATTCACATCAGGAAATCTATAGAACAATATTTATATTATATAAATTACAAGTTACTTTAAGAGGCACAATTACTTTTTCGACTTTGTACAGCCATTAAAACTTATCAAACTTTTTTTCAGAAAAAAATTGAAATTGTCATCAATTTTGGGATTGAAAACTGCAGCTTCAGGAGGCCATAAAAAAACCCCTAAGTTTTGTTTTGTTTTTTTTTAAATAACATAAGCTATTTTATATTAATGCTTCTTTAAAATATAAAGAACAAGTTAGTAACGTGAATTGACTACTAGCCATTAGAATAAGACTATCAAATTCTAACTACTGCATTGCAGTTTCTATCTAGGACTTGCAATTAATTTGAAAGATACTTGTACCTCTTCCAGTGAAATAATCTCTCCAGGGTAAAACATAACACGACAGTGTTCTTTGTTACCAGAACAAATTCTTAATGTAGTAATATGTGGCCAGAGATAACATAATTAATCTGAATGTTAGAAAACATTAATAGCTTCTTCATAGATTCTTCTAATTATAATTATATTACAAGTAAACTCAAGACATTTGCCAATAACAAGAAAAGAATAGAAAATAATTAAATTATGGAATTGTTTAAAGAAAGATTTTTTTTTTTTTTTAAATGTTAATGAAAGGTGGCTAGTTATTTCCTGGAAGTATATGATAATTTAATTTAGTGGGTTATTGTACGTTACTGATTCAGATATCACCATCAAAACTTAGAAGGTTTTCTGAGTATTCAGTTTAAGTAAGTTAAAGGGAAGAGATATGAGAACAGTTAACAGATCGCATTGTTAAATTAATGACTACAACCTTCATATTTAATAATTCTTTGGGCCTCATTTTTCAGATCCTGACCAAAATAATCTTGAGATTCACAAGCAGCTACACTTGTCAGCAATTCCTCTGCAAAGTGTAGTAAGACACAAAGGTAAAATCAGAAAAGCTTCTTCCTAGTAGCAGCATAGGGAGGAATAATATCTAAAAATCTATAAATAAACAACAAAATCATGAACTGTTTACCATTTTTAAAGATTTTTTTTTATCATAGTGACAAAAGATCATGACACCCTAACTTCTTTGCAATACTTTTTTTTTCTCCTATACATATAATTTGCATCACATGTTGTTATCTCTCCACTGATAACCCTAACAAATTATAGATCTACTAATTGTACATGGAACAGTTCCAAAAATATATTTGACAGGAGGTGATTTCCATAGCTCATACTTCATACTGAAATGAAACTACTGAAATTATTTTTGCACTTGATTCTACTTGATATCTTATAAAGACACATACTCTTCTTATCAATAGTAAACATACCCTTAAACACTATTAGACTGTAATTTGGGAACTTGTTTTGCCAATAATTTTTTTTAAGCAAAGCCAGTAGGTTACTAGATGTCCTTGAACAACTGTACCTAATGACAGCATTGTCATACCTGTAAGACAGTCCCAGACTGCACCAGCTCGCTCCAGCAGAATCAAACCCAGGTTCGAAATAACAAAGGATTGTACAGAGTAATCAGAGTAAAACACTTCTGCGAAGTCTGTCTGGTGTTATCTTCTCTTGACAACACTAAGCACCTACACATTCTTTTAAAATAAAACTACTCTGGCATGCGCTTTTTTGAAATAATAATTTCAAAATGTTTGTGGCCTCATTTTAGTTATTAATACTGGCAATAAATGATCACACTTGTACTTAATGTTAAGATTATTGTCCAGTCATTCTGCATTTCCAGTTCAGTACACTTCAGTAAACTTAGTGGAGTTAAGTTTACTTACTTAAGAGGTCTGGACTTTTGTTTTTACTGTATAGTCTTAGAGTTCAATAAGTAATTATTTGTGATGGAGAATGTCAAAATTCCCTAAATAATTTTTGTTGGGTTTTATTTTTTTAATATAAAGGAACATTCCTTATAACCTGAATGGGTATGCATAGACTCATTATCTGCACAGCATACTTTATATGCTCAACTACTTGGCAAAACAATTGTTATTTGCAAATCCCGTGTTATAACCCAACAGTATTTTGTTCAAAGAGCAGAATTTGCTTCCTTATGTAAATTGTCGCCAACCCGGCTGTGTGGTTTAACGTTTGTACAGCAACATCTGAAAGCGATCTTCCGCTGTAGCTCACTCAGTGAGTCACTTCAGACAACGTTTGCAAGCCCTCTGCCGGGCAGCTTCCGAGCCCCCCGAAAAACCTTCGGTAACCTGGCATGGCTCTGGCCAAGCCACAAACACCTCGGGGCTCACAACCTTACTTTGATTTCTTCTCATGTTCCCCATGCATTCTTAAAATGTAAGTTCTGATAACACTGAACTTAAACAGTACATGCAGCCTGAACAGTCAACAATTTTGCCTGAATTCAAAATGTCATTTATAAAAATAACTCACAAAGACTTCAGATCTCTGAGTACAATGCTTGGTACGATTAACAGCTGTCCGCTTCTGTTGCCATCTTTGATCCATACCATTTTACATGCACTATAAACAGCATAATGGAAACTGATTTCTCAAGCAGCTCAACATATGGTATTTCGTATTCTTCTGAGAAAGTCAAAACTAATGATAAAAAAGAATAAGAGTACTTTGTAAGATTCCCACCCATACTTCATGCAGCCCACTATCTTCCACAGTTATGAGATTTTCAGTTCTAATGAATTACTGAGCAGTAAAACAAGAGGTGAAACATTTGCCCTACTATGCTTTATTATAAAGCCTACATTATGATCAAGGAGAATTTAACTACCTAAGTTTTGAATACAAGCAGTGCTGTATTTTCAGGAATAATTTGATTTCATATACTAAGTGCACAACCACAATTGTACTAGGCCTGGCACAATAACGTACACGCAATTATATCTGCCCGGTAACAAAAATTAGAGCATGAACAAAGGTCACATGCCCGCTGCCTCAAGAAGAAAGCATTCAGTTCTGATTAACATCAAATATTTGCTATTTACTTTCCAATTCCTCACGTTTGATTTCAACTGATGTAAGCAGACTTTGGTTAGAGTCTCCCAGCTGTCTTAAAACAATCTGAATGTGGCCAGCCATCAAAAGGGGAAGGTCCACCTTTCCCCAGCTGTATGTTGCTGCCACAATGCCTGTGCAGGAAACAGAAGTCCAACTGATAGGGCTGAAATCTAAGCCGGGAGAAATGAACAAAACAATCGGTTTCCCGCTGGTGAGTTCGCAGCTCTGCCCGCCCAGAGAGCCGCTTCAGCACTACTGGTAGGAGGGAGCGAGGAGGCACCTGTGCAGAAGGGAACCCCTTTCAGCAGAAGCCTACACCCAGATTGACCTGCCGTGACCATCAGGCACCACAGTCTTATTTCAGACTTCTATGGCACGAACACCCTCTGGTCCTCAGGCAGGAAAAACACTCCCTGTGTTTCACAATGTTTGAATGCTTCAGGTTCAGTCAGCTCTAAGTAATTACATTAAGACAAGTTTGACTGACTTAAGATATTGTGTTAAAAAGAAAATGAGACAGAGGACCGCTTTTACTGTCTCAACCAATAAATAGCAATTCCTTTGCTCAAAGGACAGCAATATCCAGAAGGGTTAGCTGCCCCCCTCAAAAAAGCAGTATCCAAAGGCACTCACAAAAGCTGAGAATTCTGTGGGGGAAAAAAAAAGAGTATTTCCTCTACTTTGCTGCCTAAACTAAGCTGTAGTATTAAAAAATGTGAACTTTAGAGGGGAAGAAAAAAACAAAACAAAACAAAACACCTACAACTTTGATAAGGCCTTTTTTATTTTAAACTTAATTTAAGAACTTGAGAGCTAGGTCACTCGATCCAGCTGCTGCTGCTTTTAGAAGTCTTTAGAGTAACTCAAGTTAATATGCAAGTCTATTTCTCCACTTATGTATCTTGACACTTTTACACACTGAATATAATACAGTTGGACTTAAAGTTCTAAGTGGAAACTTATACATAAAAAGTACAGAATTACCACTATTTACCAGTGAACTCTGATCACATCTTTTATAAAGTATGCATTTATTTTATAATAAGTCATTATCATGATTTTAAAAGTATTTTATCAGCATATCTAGTATTATCTGAATTTAATTACTAAAACTAACCTTATTAGTATTACCTAACTTTCTAAAGATAGGTTAAAAAAATGTCTTCTGTAGAGGTTGGTGCTTCTTACTAGAATATAGAAGTGGAAAGCTGTCACAAAATGTCCGTTTCTACATACATATATACTGTCAGATGGGTACAAAGTCATTCCTACACCATTTACGAGAGAGTAATAAAGTATCTGATAAAATACTTCACAATTGATAAAAAACGAGGCTGATTTCAAATGGCAGGGGACCCTAACACCTTCTGGTATTTGGCATATTTTTCTAGGCAGAATGGTAAACATTTAAATCAGTAGAAAATAATGTAAACATTACAGTTCCAACAGTGGGGGAACAAAAATATCTGGATACAGTTTGAGATTTGAGTGTTTTCAAATACATTAAAATTAGGTGCTACAAAAAACCCTTGAATAAAACCCTGCTAACAGAAAAGTTTCATTAGCTGCATTCATTGCTTCTGGGAAATGAAACAAAAAGTATTAACTCACTAATTAGTAAGTTGTTTAAAACTATGAAGGTTTTAGAAAGTGTTAATCTATTTCTCACTACCTGTAAGTTCTAGCAGATTTTTAACGTCATTTTTTTACTGTTTTTTTCTCTTCACAAATCACTTTATAACCAAACTTCAAAGCCTCCACACTCTCACATGATATTCTGCACAGGTTCTTCAGAATACCTGTTATATTTGACAAAGGAAATAGTCAAGAGCAGGTTCGTTAGTGCTTAGTACTGCAGTAAAGTCACTCTAGCTCAACTGCAGGCAACGAGACTTCAGAAATGAGTCATGTCACAGAAGCCGACTTCCTACTGCTTGCCAGCCCCAATAAAAATATATTAGCTTTTTCTCTGAATACACTTTCACAGTAATGCACTGGTGATAGTCAGAGAGTTAAAAACAACTACATCAGTGCAGAAAGTTTCAATACTTACACAGGAGCACAAAATATCTAAAGCAAGACAGTGGGAAGGATTTGCATCGAGAGTCCATACAGTTAAAACATGCAAGTGCAGGGGAAAAAAAAGAGTTTGCATCACCATACCTAATAGTTTCTTCCAAGACTTGATAAGAGATTTTGCTAAAGATGTAACTTCTTCATCTGTGCTTTGTTTGCGTATCGCGTTCACTGACATTCCAATTCTGGTAGACTGCAACAGAAGCAAAAATAAACACTATAAAAGGTGACACGAAGATAATTAGATAATTTAACAAGTAAACACATATCAACTTGTACTTTGAAACTGTTTTTTAAAAGTATCTTTTCCTTTCTTTTTTTTTTTTTTTTGTCTTGTGGGGTTTTTTTTAAGAATATCAGGATGAAATGCTGCAAGCCTTTACAAAACTAACTTTAACAACATGGACGACTTAAAAAGAAATACAATAGTATTACCATTTGTTTCCATCACAGAAGTTTGGGGGCAGAATGGTTAAGGGGAGTAAATCAGAAGATTTTTTGCTCCCAAACCATTTCAAAAAACTGCAGAACTACTTACCTAAACTAAGCATGACATTCAAAACATCTAATAATGCGAAAGTCATATATGCATCTTAATGCTATAAAACATTTTCAGCAAAGGTTCTAGCTTCAAAACCTTATTTTTCTGTACAGCAATGACTGTGTTTATATTTTGGCATAATCAGAAGCTTGCCAACTGTTTCAGTGACTTCTTACTCTTAGAATTCCCATTAGTGTCTGTGGAAGCAGATGTGATGTCAGTTGGGAGCAACCACGTTTTAGATTCCTATTAATTTTGGCAATACTAAAATTATTTGAAATCTTAAGCGCAGAGGGTTCTGCTTTTAGAGAGAAGCAGCAAGGCTAGCCTACCCCTCTGAAAAGCCCAAGGCAGTGACAGGCTTCAAACCTTTGGCACTACTGCCACCTATAGAGTGAAGAGGAGAATAATTTACAATCCACTCCTAAAACTCAGAAGATGAGGACATAAATTTATCTCAACAGCAACAAGAGTTTCATTTCAGAAGACTTCTAACACGTTAATCTAACAAGTAGAACACTTTTAGTTTCACGAGTCAAGAAAAGTGTTTAACAACACAAATAAGTATTTTATTATAATTTCATATTTTGATTGATGACTAATATTTTTTAAATTGTTCTTCAGATGCTTGGTTTTGTTGCATTTACTCTTTACAGGACTCACTAAATATAAATTATTCTACTTACTTTTGCAGTAGTTCATCATAAATTTCCTTCTCCTTTAAAGGAAAATTTAAATCTTTGTGGCTCGCTAAACCCAGAAATTATTTGTTCCTGTAAATCACTCCTTACAACCCACACAACACTTTCCGGGGCATGTGCTAGATGCCTGGAAGTGTACTGAAATATTCAGTAGCTATTCCAGCAAAGGAAACACATTAAATAACCTCGGGTCTAAGCATCAGCTCTAAACACGTATTTTGAATTAAAGAAAACAGATGGTTACTCACCTGTAACTAAAGTGTTTTAAGTTGGACTCTGCTCACTCAGACTAACAGTATTGGCCAACTCTCTTGACATGTTAAACACATACTCTGGACATTATGTTCAGACAATAAAGAATAACATGTGCTTGGAACTCCATAAAATACTCATCATACCATACCTGAATGAGAAAAATATATCTACAAAAAAAAAAAAAAAATCCTCCACTGGCAACTGAGCACAACCACAGCCTACTCATCAACAAAAAGGAAAGACACCAACTGACTGACTTAGGTAAGTAAAACTCAAAATTAATTGATTAAACTAATTTCTTCCTCTGATCACACAAGAGAAACAGATTATGTCAACTGTCTAAACTGCTGTTTTTCTTAAGGCAGTACATAAACACAGTTCATCTCTTCGCTTTTATAGAGCACTTGATCTGCCCTCTCCCTAAAGCGAGGCGAATGAATGACCAACCAATTTCTTTGCCTGAAAATTGACACAGGTAATCACAAAAGATCAGTGTTACATTCTCAAAAATAACTGTGCTTTAATGACAAACCAGGTATTAGCATTTGAAATTTACTCAGTCTTCCAGCCTGCAGAACTGTTCTTTTGAGAGCCGTTTTAGGTGGAAAGCTCCAGTAGTTTTGCCTAGTCCAGCGTAACCCGTGGAATCGCTTTATCTCTGTGCCAGTTTCTAAGTGCGCAGGTATCTGAAAACCTTCCTCACCCTGTCCAAAATGGGTTTCTGATGGATCGTTCTTCCACACTTCAAATTCTAGAGCACTTTTAATCTGCCTTCTGAGAGTAACGAGGCTCACAGACAGCATAAGACAGCTGTTTTCACCCTTGAAGCATTCAAGCTGTAGGCCAAGTAACCTTCACTTGGTAAGAGCAAGAGTAAGCACAAGTAACCTATGCGTGAACCCAAACCAAAGCACACGGTGGCAGCTACTCTTCTCTAAGCCAGACCAAATGAGAAAGTGTAAGGAACACAGTTGAGGTAGAAAAGCCACCATGGAAGCAAGCAGAAGCGTTACCAACTTTAAATTGTAAGAGAGTAAGAGGACAGAGAATTGGTGAGCACCTGGACCAAAGGAGAACCAAATCAAACCCTAAAGAATAACCAACCACCTCCAGATTCCCAGGTCACCCGGGCTCGCCAATGAACTGGCGAGGAGTCATTAACAAGGACTGTACATCACAGCCTAGTTCTGCATTTGTGTGTGTAATTTCCGGTAAAACCTGTTTGTTAAAATAAAGACCGTCTGTCTCACTCACTGTTTAGCTGCGCACTACCCGCAATTAGCACCAGAGACACGGTGCCTTTAATACTGCGTGGCTGCTCAACAGATTTGCAGTTCTGACTGCCGGATAAATCACGTGTTGAGGAAGGCCACTGGCTCCCTGCCTAGCTAAGCAAGGATCAGCTTGCTTACATAAAACTTGTTAGATATGACAGAGTCGTATTATTGTCTGTAACCACTTTGGCTTTCTGTGACAAAAATCAGGCAAGGAAGATGGAAGAGAAGCACAAGTCCAGACTACTTATGTGCACCTTCCTATTCCACACACCTGTAAATTGCTCAGAGGAGCTCGCTAGCTCAGTCCAAAGTGACAGTCACTTTACAGGGAAAAAAAATCGTCATTTCTCTTACTACACAGGAATAACGAAACTATCACATCAGCTAGCAGTGCTTTTCTCAACATAGACAGTTTTCAAAACTGCTTAAAAAAATAGGTGTGGAAGTATGCTTTTCACTTGCATCCTGCATCTCACCAGTTCAAACACATCAACAGATACCTCCATCTATGTAGAGGAAGCAAGTGCTCCCACCGTTCTCAAGATCATCACTCTCCTTGACGTTACCACACTGATTATCCACTACCAGAGCAATGCATATGGTTACTTTGCATTTCAACTGGTGCTCTGAGTGCCCCACTGCTTAAGCAAATTTGGGAGAATAACACAGAAAAATTCTGGCAAACTTTTACATTATTTTTGCTGAGAGTTTTATAAATATGTAATTTGAATTTAAACGTGTTGCTAAATGCAATCTTATGCAGTGGAACTGTTTTGAATACAGCAGTGGATACTTAAGAAAAACTTCTTAACTAAGCTACAGCAAATCTACTATGCAAGAGTGGACTATAATACCTGATCCCTTTAGTCTTATTGTAACACAGAGAAATTGTCTTTACGAACTCATATGGTTCCCGCCCAATACAGATTAGAAACAATCTTTTATTGCAAATATTGTTCCACTCTAAACACAGGTATCTGTCATACAGATGAGAATAAATAAGGTTCTTTCAAGTAGGAGAGAAAAATGGACAGAATTAATATGCAAAACTATGTAAATTAAGTCAGGGTCACACAAGTGCCCTAAAATGCAGACAGTTAAGTTTGTTTGTACTCAGCAAGATTAAGAGTCCTCCTCCATTGATAACATTACTAAGGTTTTCATTGTAACTAAAAAAAGAATGTTATCTACTTGGACATTCTTGAGATCCTCAGGGTTCAAGGGTATAATCATTCTGTTCTGCATAAAGCTTCTTCTAGCCTCATTCTTCACACTAAGCAGAAGGGGTTTGCAAAGCAAACTGGAACACTTGCAGAGAGGTTTTTAATTCCAAAGGCAACAAACGTTATTACACAAATACTTTGTATTAAGACCTGCATGAAGAAACTCAAAAGAATCAGGTTAACAGAAGTTTTTTCTGGGGTTTGTTGTTGCTTTGTGGGGGGGTTGGGGGTTTTGGGTTGGTTGGTTGGTTTGGGGTTTTTTTTTGTAGGGTTTTGTTTTGGGGTTTTTTTAAGGAAGGAGGCTGGACATAGGGGAAAAGGTTGCAACATCATAGCAGCTATGCTCAGTCACGCATGAAGGTGACACTTTCAAAATGCTATTTTCTGTCACAAACAGTATTAGTAATAATGTACTAAGTACATTCTGCAAACATATAAGATGCATCTGTCAAGAATTACATTGCTACTAACACTTAAGCTTTGAACTTTATAGCTAATTCTTTATCTGTGACCATTAATTGTCACTTAGAAAAAAAGTTACTTTTCAGACTCTTCCAATTTAAGTGGCTACCACAGCAAATCAAGTCTCACATTTACCTCTGCCATTTGAAAATTTTCACAGAGATACAAAGTATCTAGTTACTTTGGAACAAAAGTTTTTCATTGATGAATTACATGATAAACTCCAAAACCTGACATGCAAATAAAATTCACTGAGTAGCTTTCTGAATGAATTTATAAATAATATATAAAATACTATGTTATAGATACAAGTAAAATTAGAGAGAGTAGGCAGGCAAGTGAGAGAGATTGTACCACACTATCACTCCTGCCCAGGGGAGTAAAAGGGAAGTATAATTACCTTAAGAAATACACTACTCAGTGTTATATGTAGGGAGAAATAAACCACAAAATGGTCAAATACAACTTGTCTGAAGGTATGAACTATGCTTCTCCTCACTTACAATCCACAACCAGAACTAACTACATTAGAAAAGGTATCAGCTGTAATCAGGTGCATCCTCCTTCAGAAGGAAGAAAACACATCACATTTGTGTTAGTAAGAAGCTAAGATTATACATAAGGTAAGTTTAT